>JACDNR010000350.1:0-43624 GCA_013421045.1 Propylea japonica | reverse complement strand
TACTTATAAACAATAACAAGATAACGAATTTTCTAATTAATTTATGTAAACTCGAAAGGAATGAAATAATAAAAAACTTTCCGTGAGTGTTGTATTTTTACAACCGTCTCACGCTGACGAGGTCAAGGAAGACCGAAACAGTTATATAAAATATGTGATTGAATTATTCTACAAAAAAAATGAAAAAATTAACGAAAATCTAAAAAAACCTCATGATATGAGACATTTTATAAAATATTAAAAAATTTTGTTGAGGTTTCTAGACGATTATAATGCGAATTATCATTAAAAAAATGAAGCAATCATTCAATTGTTATATTTAATTCTTAAAAATTATTTCTTTGTCTAACAAACTCGAAAACTAAAATGAATCAATTTTATAATATGAAAAAAAATTGAAAGTTGAATCACTGAATTAGATTTAAATGAAAACTGAAAAGAATATCATTAATATTTACATTATAAACTGCTAAAACAAAAATTTTTTGTTAAATGTTTCATAGTTGAAAAGTTTCGAAACAATAAACCTAATTGCAACATGCAAAACAATATTTTAGTATATGATGCAATAGGCCTAATAATACCTATAATAAAGTTAGTAATTAATACATTTATTCAATATCGAAGACAAATATATGTAAAAATTATTTCAATATATAATATGATTTTTAGCCAATAAAAATATTTGAAAATAAATTTTAAAAACACACTTTACCTCTTGAAAAATCTTTAATCAATAAATTGCAATTCAAACAATGATCGAAGGAATGATGACAGTTTCAATTATTCTGATGTTTCAAACAATAATCAAATTGTCACCAGAATGAATACAATTATGGTTTAACTGATGATATACTTATTAACAATAACTAGATAACGAATTTTTTATTTAATTCAGAAAATAGGAACAGAATACATTGCCTCATGAAATTTGGTTCATATCAACTGATTCTATATCAAAAATTACTTATTCAGTTGAAATACATTTAATTTGACTATCAAATATACTTTACCTGTTATGAAAGGTTTTCTAATTGAAAACAATTGAAACAATGAGCCAGATGAATGTTGATAGCTTCAAATCAATCAGGTCTCTCAAATACGAATAATCTTTGAAAACAATATATCCATAACTAATAATGTTTTTTCATTTCACAAGTTTAAATGTAAACCTCCTTTTAACCATATCGAACATATGAATATCACCTGAAAAAATTCAAATTATTACCAAAAATGAATTCAATTATGGTTTAAGTCACTTATAAACAAAAAGAAGATAACGAATTTTTTTATTTAGATCAGGAAAATACCAACACCAATACATTGCCTCATGAAATTTGGTATATAATCAAGATTCTATAATAATAATTATTATTATTTTAAAAATACATTTAATTTGACTATCAAATATATTTACTGTTATGAAAGGTTTCCATTGAATTGCAAATAAAAAAATGATGCAGATGAACGTCGATAACTCCTAATCAATCTGATCTCTCAAATACGAATAATCTTCGAAAACAATGACCATGACAGAATGTTCTTTCATTTCACAGTCTACAGTGTAAATAATATCTTTATATATATGCTTGATACTTGGTTTCCAAACTCTAACAATACGAATGACACATCAGAAGCCACAAAAATAACCTCGTGAAATGGATGATTCCATTAGGATGACTGAGAGGTGTCCTTTATCTGTAACACACAAAATCGAAATAAATATGATTTCATGATAAATTTTCTTTTCAAAATGAAATACAAATAAAATCATCTAAATGCAATTATATGAGTTCTATAAATATCCGATTAAAAATCTATCACATAAAATTAACAGAATAATCGAAAAACATCTGAATATACTCTACCTGTTATAAAGTTTTTTACAACTGAATTATATTATAAATAATAATTAATATTACGGTTGATAGACCTTTATATAATCTGATCTTCGAACGAATGACATATGACAATCCATGAAATAGACGATTCCATTGTGACTGCTGAGGGTGTCTTCTATTATATAACAGAACAGAACCTCACAGTCTTTCCTTGAATTCGATGAGGGGTGCCCTTGTTTTGCCTGATCGTTTTCTAATCTTTTCTTTGCCCCTTTGTTTGGTTAATTCTTTCTGTTCTATAACAGTTAAATGGATCAATTTATCAACCAAATGAAGTTGGCTTTGGATCGCAGAATCTGTAACCAATCAAAACATATCATGATCACAAATTCTGTGGTTGGCATAATTCAAATTTCAAAGCCAACTGCGCTGTTTCAATCTTTTATAGAGACCCCGTACAAAATTAAGAAAAATTGTTTAGATACTAACAATGGATAAGCTCTTGAACTTTAAAAAAGGAAACTTTATTTCGGCACCAGAATCATCAGCTCTAGCCCATGTGTATCGCAGGATTTATTTATGGGAGCGGGTATTGCCTTGCAATTCAAAAAATATATATGGATCAGTGGATAAATTACGACAACAAAATAAAAAGGTAGGAGAAATAGCTGAATTGAATTTACCTAAAAGAAATATCTATTATCTGATAACTAAAATCAAGTATTACATAAACCATCATATAAAAGTTTGTGGGATACACTGAAAAATCTAAGAGCCTGCTGTGAAAAACAACGACACATATCTAGCTATGCCTAGGATAGGTTGCGGATTGGATCGGTTGAAATGGAGAAAGGTTGAAAAAATGATAAAATTCATATTTCGTAACTCTAATATTGAAATTGTAATCTACGAATTATAATTTAGAAATCTGTAAAAAATAAAGATCTGATTATACATCGATAAAAAACAAAAATTTATATAAATCAGTTATTCGTAGATTTTGATTCACAAAATTCGATATTGAATAAAATTTCAATAATAATAATCATTCATTGACATAATTGATCGGAAAAAACACAAATACTTTCTTGAGTTCTTTTATGGTCAGAGGTACTGAAACAATAAACCAACTGCAACATGCAAACAGTATCTTTGAATACAAGGCATAAGCAATGGATAGTTAACGATACCTTCATTCAATACCAAAAGTAAGAACTCGATTCAGATAGTGCATTTGTGGAATATTTCGTCAAAAGTTCAATATAAAACTGTTTAATTTTATAATGATATGTCGAAATTCGAATCTAAAAGTTGTTGAAACTAAATTACCTTCATATCTTGAATAATAGATGAATTACAAATAACCGACGAAATGAAAGTTAACCTTCATTATTTTGAATGTAATTTTTCTTCTCGTCGGTTGTTTGTGACAGTTTATGTAAACTCGAACGAGTGAAATAATAAAAAACTGTCCGTGAGTGTTGTATTTTCACAACCGTCTCACGCTGACGAGGTCAAGGAAGACCGAAACAGTTAATATAAAACATATTTGATTATATCATTCTACAAAACAATGAAAAAATTCACGAAAATCTAAAAAACCATGATATAATAATACTATAATAAGTTTTACTTATTCAGTTTACTATACCTGTTATGAAAGGTTTCGTAGTTGCAGATGAACGTTGATAGCTCTCAATCAATCAGATCCCTCAAATAAGATTAATCTTTGAAAACAATAAGGAATGTTTTTCAATTTCACAGTTTACAGTGTAGATCTTCCTTGAAACATATGAATATTAGCTGAAAAACATTCAAATTATCACCAAAATGAAAACATTATTGATTGATAACGAATTTTCTAATTAGTTCAGAAAATACGAACAGAAGACATTGCCTCATAAAAAATTGATTCATAGTCAACTAATTCTATAATAAGATTTACTCATTCAGTTCGAAATATATTTAATTTGACTTTGATTATACTATACCTACTACGAAAGGTTTCGCAGTTGAATTTCAATTCAAATAATGATCTAGATGAAAATATTTCATAGCCTCTATCAACCAGATTTCTCAAATACGAATAATCTTCGAAAACAATATATCCATTATAAATAATGTTTCTTCATTTCACAGGTTAAGTGTTAATAATATCCTTAAAATGACGAATGATATTAGAAGCCACTACAGAAACATAAAGCCACAAATACCCCCGTGTCAATAACAGAAGGTTAAACCACAGAACATAAATATAAACCATTCTTGCATCATCTCATCTGTCGATGACATGGAGGTCGATGATTCTTTCTCGGCCTCTTCCTCTTTCCAGTCTTTCCTTGCATCCTTTTTTCATTCGATGAGGAGGTGCCCTCTGTTTGCCTGCTCTGTTTTCTAATCTTTTTCTTTGCCCCTTTGTTTGGTCAATTCTTTTCTGTTTCTATAACAAAAGTTAAATTGGATCAATTCTATCAACCAAATGAAAAAATTATGAAAACAATTTGAAATAATTATTATACTATATCGCGAAAAATAAAACAAATAAAAAAATTTTTTCATTTTGATTATTAATTGACACTTCGAATTGAATAAAAAGAATTTTTTTATGAAATGCCCATTATGTCTGTTTCAATAAATTTTCTCGACATTTTTCATAATATTAAAGTTCTATGAAATCACAAATATTTATAATGAATTCGAACCGTTAGCTAAAAAATGATTAAAATATTCGATTATATTACTTACGAAATAGATCTCCTTCATCAAGACCGAATTATTTAAAAGAACTTGATAGCTTTGCCTTAGCATCTTCTTAATATCCTGAAAATGAACATATCAAGGGTCAAATGAACTCAATACAAAGATAAACTAAAGATGATTACATTTTTTTCCATTTGAAATTCTTATTCGAATCAATTCAGTATTCAAATAAAACGTAAAATTATATTTAATATACTCAAATTTTTATGAACAATTATGAAATTCAAACTTACTTCACTTATTCAGTTTACCATACCTGTTATGAAAGGTTTCGTAGTTGCAGATGAACATTGATAGCTCTCAATCAATCAGATCCCTCAAATAGATTAATCTTTGAAAACAAAAGGAATGTTTTTCAATTTCACAGTTTACAGTGTAGATCTTCCTTGAAACATATGAATATTAGCTGAAAAACATTCAATTATCACCAAAATGAAAACATTATTGATTGATATATTATAAACAATAACAAGATAACGAATTTTCTAATTAGTTCAGAAAATACGAACAGAAGACATTGCCTCATAAAAAATTGATTCATAGTCAACTAATTCTATAATGAGATTTACTCATTCAGTTCGAAATATATTTAATTTGACTTTGATTATACTATACCTACTACGAAAGGTTTCGCAGTTGAATTTCAATTCAAATAATGATCTAGATGAAAATATTTCATAGCCTCTATCAACCAGATTTCTCAAATACGAATAATCTTCGAAAACAATAATCCATTATAAATAATGTTTCTTCATTTCACAGGTTACAGTGTTAATAAATCCTTAAAATGACGAATGATATTAGAAGCCACCACAGAACATAAAGCCACAAATACCCCCGTGTCAATAACAGAAGGTTAAACCACAGAACATAAATATAAACCATCGATGGTCACATCGAAAAAAGAGAACGGGCAAAAATAGAAGTTTTCAATAATTCAATATATTCAGGTTTTACTATACATTCAACAGAAAAGAAAGATTTACTTAAATTTATTCAAAATTGGCTATTGTATTTTTTCAATGAAAATAAAAGTCACGGAACTTAATACAAGTATTCTTTTCACCTTCTTCAAATTAAACAATTTTGACAATTCATTCAAAATTTGAATTATGACGATAAACTCGTCATTAATTAATTTAGTAGAAATGTTGATCGACATGATAGAATATATTAGAAAAAGTATTATTACATATTATATTCTATTTCTAACAACACAGGTGACATTAGAAACCACAGAAATCACAAATAACCGCCATATTGACACAACGTTCAAGGAAATGCCAAAATAGGCGATTCCATTAAGGTAACTAGAGAAATTATTTTTTGATCTCATACATCCATAATTTTACGATGGAACTATTAGTTCGATAGACTAAAATCCTTAAAGAAATCTATGGAAGAAAACGAAAGTTTCTCAACTAGAGACCTTTCAACCAAATCTTATTCAGAGTTCTATAACACAACTACCTAGAAGGAATCTGTAAGAGTAGAGGTCATTTTCAACAACTGGCCGGTAGATGGACAAAACCTTCTAAAAAAGTATAATATGAACTGCAACTCCTATATTTTTAATCGTATTTGCCAAGTTATAAGGTAAGAAGGACGAGTCTATCAATTCGTAAGCCTTTTGTTTTAACTTATCTTAGAATATTAACGCTGAAATCTGGGTCAATTGCGATTATAATACACATCTGAGAAGCTTCCTTATTGATTATATAATTAAAAATATTTATTTTGATATTCAATTGAACGTATACCTACATAAATATTAGTGATAATTCATTTGTGCATAAATTAATTTTATCAAAATATATGAAAAATCATTTATATGAATGTTGTTGAATTAATAAATTTGTCATTACAGATTTTATTAAATCCAAGAATATATCGATTTCATATATAAATTGATTTATCATAACTTCAACGAAATTCAAATAATCGAATTTTTCAAACTAAACTCATCTATAAATCAATTACCTAATTACAGGAAATATTTCTATATTTCATTGATAAGGGGAGGTTTTCCCTCCACTGAATGTAATATTTGAATATACAATAAAAACTATTGAATACTTTTCAAAGTAAATAAAATATTGATCTCAATGAAAATTCATTTCATTAATAACAAGAGAACTATGAGAACTCAAATATTTCTAAGAAAAGGCTATAATAGCCTTATATCTCGGCAACCACACAACCTATGGATGAGTGGTATGTCGAAAAATTCTGGAAAAAATTACCGAAAAAGAAATAACCACTTTAGATCACGATCATGTGAACAGAGTATGAATTACGTTAAAAATTATATAGGCGTACGCCCATCCAACTATCAGCCCTGCCGATCACAGCTTAATAAAAAAATTTCTAAGTACTGTATATTACCATTGTTTAACACGTTAAACGCCATGTGAGTTATATTTGTCTCACGACGAATTTGGTCTGAGGTATTTCGATGCAATATGATGGATTAGATAAGTGTCATTTTCACTTATCAATTGAAAAGTCGAATCTATAGCTACTCCGATCAATCAGAAAAGACTAATCTACTTATTCATAAATCTAACATTTTCACTAATCTATCGAAAAAGGCGAATCGATCGATAGATAGATCTATTGGCGGATGGATCCGCCCACCCACTAGTTCACCCGTTAATAGGGAACGTGAGCTGGGTTTAGACCGTCGTGAGACAGGTTAGTTTACCCTACTGATGACTCGTCGTTGCGATAGTAATCCTGCTCAGTACGAGAGGAACCGCAGGTTCGGACATTTGGTTCACGCACTCGCTCGGGCGGGCGGTGGTGCGAAGCTACCATCCGTGGGATTATGCCTGAACGCCTCTAAGGCCGTATCCTGTCTAGTCAAAGGTGGCAACGATACCTTTGTGAGCTTCTATGGGTCGAAAGGCTCAAAACAATGTGATTACTAGGCTTCGGACGTGCTCGTCCGTCGTCGCACGAGCCAAGGTTGCCGCTTGGGGCCGATGGTTGGTGGCGGGATCGATTCTTGCTATATCCGACCTGGCCCTCTGGCGGTCGATCATGGTTCATATTTCGATGTTGAAGCTTTGAATTGTCTGTAGACGACTACTTACGTACTGGCAGGGTGTTGTACTCGTAGAGCAGTTTCCACGCTGCGATCTGTTAATACTCAGCCCTTAGCTTGGGGATTCGTCTTGTCGATTAGACGAGACCCCGTACCGTGATATGTTTTCTCGTTTCGGATTTCATATCACGGGATCGATGATGGTCGACGACAGCACGTCGACGGCGGTCGCGTCAGCGAAAGCTCGTGTTCCGTCGTTTACGCGTCTGTCGCGTGGGTACATCGCAGCATGGCGCTGTGTGTCCTGCGTGGATAGACCAAGTCGGAGTCTGCTCGCAGACTTCGATTTTCGATATTTTTCGATACCGCAACGAGCGTAATACTTGTCCGCTGGGGATTCGTTGTCGTTTTGACGTGACCCCGTTCTATTATCATAAAATGTAAATATATAAGTTCGTTTGCGAATAGATAGCATAAAATCGGTAGCTCGATAGGTTACCATGCCTCGAAATGCCGGCGCGAACTATTCAGCTGGAGATTCGTACTGTCGTTTGGACGAGACTCCGATTGGATTGAAGCACCGATCTGTCTTGTTGCCTCTAACTGACCAGATCGTATGTTGCTGCACGTTTACTCCGAGAGTTAAAACTAGACCCGATTCTAATAATCTCGCACTGCAGTCCTAACAAATAACATAACATTGCGAATAGAACGCATAAATCGGCAGATCGTTGGGTTACCATGCCTCGAAATGCCGGGCGCGAACTATTCAGCTTGGAGATTCGTCCTGTCGTTTGGACGAGACTCCGACACGATCTGACTGCCTCCAGGCCAGTTGATCTTATGTTGCTCGTAATTTCGATGATGCTTGCTAATAACATGTGCGACTAGACTGGGTGTAATTAGGCGGACAGTTCCTTTACATGTTAGATTAAAACGCGTGGCAAAACGATATCACGATCCGATTCGCGTGTGCAGATCTTATATGTATACGATTACTATATATACATAGGAGATCTACCCGCGACGTGGGTCGGAGGCGGAATGAACACCCTAAACTAAAGTTTTTAAATGCAATTTAAGAGGGTATCGCGAAGCATCAAATCAAAAATCTTGCGATTAAGTTCAATCCGCGAAGCATCTTTTCAATAATATTCTCAAAACACTTTTCTCGCACTGCATCGCGAAACCTTATCGTCCGAGAATTGTACGCGTTGCATCGAAGGCATCGAAGGCAGTTTTCTAAACACTTTCTCGCACTGCATCGCGACACCTTATCGTCCGAGAATTGTACGCGTTGCATCGAAGGCATCGAAGGCCGTTTTCTACGCACACTTTCTCGCACTGCATCGCGACACCTTATCGGTCCGAGAATTGTACGCGTTGCATCGAAGGCATCGAAGGCAGTTTTCTACGCACACTTTCTCGCACTGCATCGCGACACCTTATCGGTCCGAGAATTGTACGCGTTGCATCGAAGGCATCGAAGGCCGTTTTCTACGCACACTTTCTCGCACTGCATCGCGACACCTTATCGGTCCGAGAATTGTACGCGTTGCATCGAAGGCATCGAAGGCCGTTTTCTACGCACACTTTCTCGCACTGCATCGCGACACCTTATCGGTCCGAGAATTGTACGCGTTGCATCGAAGGCATCGAAGGCAGTTTTCTACGCACACTTCTCGCACTGCATCGCGACACCTTATCGGTCCGAGAATTGTACGCGTTGCATCGAAGGCATCGAAGGCAGTTTTCTACGCACACTTCTCGCACTGCATCGCGACACCTTATCGGTCCGAGAATTGTACGCGTTGCATCGAAGGCATCGAAGGCAGTTTTTCTACGCACACTTTCTCGCACTGCATCGCGACACCTTATCGGTCCGAGAATTGTACGCGTTGCATCGAAGGCATCGAAGGCAGTTTTCTACGCACACTTTCTCGCACTGCATCGCGACACCTTATCGTCCGAGAATTGTACGCGTTGCATCGAAGGCATCGAAGGCCGTTTTCTACGCACACTTGAGCGCACTGCATCGTGACAACTTCTATAAGTTGTCACGCGGTGTAGTTTTCGTATCTTTATACGAAAATACACCGCGTTGCATCGAAGGCCTCAATTTTCATTTCCGCATTAATGAAGTGATACCTTCATAATCGATTCAATCAACACTAACGATGAAACAAACTAGTTAATACAAGGAGAAAAAAAAACTCGTTTAGTTTTATTCGAACACCTTTTATTATTTAATTTTTTTCTAGAGTGCTTTTTTCTTCACATATATAGTTTCTATAAATAGGGGCACGCTCAGCAGTGCTTACACATATATTTCGAAAAGTAGAAGAATCTGACATATTTCATTCTGAGTTCCAGAATATGAAACTCCGACATATACTAGTGCATAAAACAATTTCACCTGAGCCCGCCGCCAATCCGCGTTTCAATAAAATCGTGTCCAACGTAACACAACCTGGTCGGAAATAAAGAAAGCACACATATGGAAAATACGTAATATCAGATGTTGTAGAAAGTTGGTGGATCTCTTATAGGGTGATCTGACCTGATCATATGAAAAAGTGACAGTTTGCGTTGACTTCAATCTTTGATAATAGTCCCGCCGTTAGCCCGCGCCGTCTATTAAGAGAGTACTTTCTACTCCCGCCGTTTGCCCGCCGTCTATTAAGAGAGTACTTTCTACTCCCGCCGTTTGCCCGCCTTCTATTAAGTGAGTAGTTTCTACTCCCGCCGTTTACCTGCACTATTCGCGAATCGCATAACCCGAACTCTTTCCTTACTCACGTTACGATCTGCGCAGCCTGAATTTCTGGTCTTCTGCTCTCGCCATTCACTCGACATTGCCAATTCCTGAAAGCGGTTAGTTTCGTACACACTTCGCAATGTCTGGTGTTGCATGTGATCAGTAATCAGATGAGCATAAGTACCTGGCGTGTTTTCGATATTTAACGATCTGGTTCCATATGTAGCGACTTTTTCTGCATTACAAATGTTTACGGCCATACCACGCTGAATATGCCAGTTCTCGTCCGAACACTGAAGGGTGAACACCTCTCAGGTACCTGCTCCGACAATAGAAACGGTCTTCGAAATATTTCTCGAATTTTAAAGTGGAAGTCCACTTAGTGTTAAATTTAAATAAAAGTGAAGTGTAAACCATCAAAGTGAAGGGTTCGTTCTTAAAACAAACTATGGGGGACAACCCCCAAAAAAAGGAGAAAAAAAGAAAACTTGAAAAAGTTTCTTTTAACTCAACTACATCGAGTGCAAGTGAATCGGTTAAAATGGACATCGATAAAAAACGAAAAAAAATCAGGGACATTACCAACCCTGACATAACTCACCCCGGTGGTGCATCCCCTACCTTAATGAGTGACAGTGAAGAGTTTAACACCCCCATAGAAACTATAAACAGATACGAAAAACTTAATATAGAAGAAAACAACGTCGCGAGTGCCAGTGACGAAGTGCAAAGTGAAACACGCAAAATAAAACCACCCCCAATAGTGCTCCCAGGTCTAATTAAGGAACACGAAAATACAGTCAAAAAAATAAGTGCCATCATAGGTAACAAAAACTTTTTTATAAAATACTTGAAGGATGCTTCCAACATATACGTCAACAATGAAGAGGACCATACAAAATTGAAGAATTACTTCATTAATGTGAATCAACAATTTCACACCTACTCAAAATCTAATGAACGCACCCACGCCTTTGTTCTTAGAGGCCTCAACGCTAACATAGACATGGACGAAATTAAATCAGAAATGTCCACTAACTACAACATAGAGGTCAAAAACATATATCCAATGAGGGGAACCAGCCAACCCCTTTACCTTGTAGTAACAAACAACCAGATCGCGCTTAAGCAATTAATCAGGGAAGTAAGGATATTAAATCACACAGTTATTTACTGGGAAAGGCAGCATCACAACAAACTTATATCTATGTGTAAAAGGTGCCAACAATGGGGACACGCGACCTCCTACTGTTATAGGAACGCGAAATGCTTGAAATGCGCGGGAGACCACCCAACCGCAGATTGTAAAAAAGAAGCCGAAGAACCCGCGAAATGCGTCAACTGCGGTGGCCCCCACCCAGCCAATCACACCGAATGCGAAGTATATCAAAAAATACTTAACGCAAGACAAATGCGCACCACAACGCGACGACATGCAGAAGTCACATATGTTCCAGCCCCCATCCCAGAGGTCAACCAGTGGGAAACCCGACGAAGAAAAACCGAACAGGTCCAAAACCAAACAAACAATAGAAGTGTTAGTGCAAGTGAAAGTGTCGAAAACAAAACAAACACTAGTGAAAACAATAAATTTTCATTATTCGAAATGAAAAACGAGTTTGACAAACTCGATCAACATATCGATATGTCGAAGTTCTTAAAAGCAGTGAAAGACTTGAATAATAAATTAGACAGATGCTCGTCACCCCTGGAGAAATTTGAAACTTATTACGGTTTCGTAAAAAATCTCCACTGTTATGGTATTTAAAAATCATAACAGGTTAAATCTAGCAACCTGGAATTCTAACGGTATCCGTGAAAAACACGATGAAATTGAATTTTTTCTTAAACAACATCAAATTGACATATTTTTAATTAACGAAAGCAGACTAAAATCAACCGACAATTTCACAATGAAAGAATTCCAGGTAATTAGAAGGGATCGCTCAGGTAACACCAGACACGGCGGCATAGTTGTCCTTGTCAAAAGGGGCATACCATACAAAGAACTCGAAGAAGTAGACTGCTCGTTAGAGAATGTAGGTATTGAACTTAACAACGGGTTGAAAATATTTTCAATTTACAACAGTCCCTCCAACAAAATTAGTGAGAACGACCTGAATAATTTGTTACCTTCCGAGAAAACTATTGTTGTCGGCGACTTCAACGCTAGACACGATTTCTGGGGCTGTGCTTCTAACAATACAAACGGACTAACACTATTCAAATTCCTGGGAGATAACACTACCTGCACGCTTCATCACCCTCCGGACCCTACCCATTATCCCACTAACAATAGCACCCCATCAACAATAGACCTCCTGCTAACAAAAGGTGTCCCAAACGTAAGCGTGCCTGAATCACTACCTGACCTACCGTCCGATCACAATGTTGTCACTTTCCAATTAGGGAACTTTTGCCAAGATAACACAACTAAGAAAATCTACGATTATTCGACCACTAATTGGAAAGAATATCGTAGAATTCTAAACAGTAAAATTGTCATTAACAATAACATTGACTCGGTCGAGAAATTAGAGTTGGAATTGAAAAAGTTCACAGACACCATTCTTTACGCGAGAAACTGTACGGTAAAAACTAAAATTATACTCCCATTTAAAGATGAAATTTCCCCCGAAATAAAAAATCTAATTAAAAACAGAAACCGTACAAGGAAACGTTGGCAACAGCGCAGAGACCCTCGCGATAAAGCAACCGCTAATCTACTCACCCAGGAAATTAAATCGGAACTAATTAAATTAAAAAATGAAAAAACCGGGCGAAGACTAGCAAAACTAACGCCCGCGGATGGTTCTCTATGGAGAACTACAAAATTCGTGAAGCAAAAACCGAGAGAAATTCCAACTCTGACATCTGACTCGATCGATCATTTTACTGACATACAAAAGGCTGAACTGTTAGCTAACACCTATGAAAAAATACATGACATAGGTTCAACAGACAGCCCAGAAGACCAAGAGATCCTTAATACTGTTAATCAATACATGGAACTTGACAACAACGACGGAAAATCCAAAAATCATCACACTAACCCCCAGGAATTAAATCGATCATCAAAAAACTCGCCACTAACAAAGCTCCCGGTCTCGATGGAATTGACAACAAGCTGATAAAAACCTTACCAAAAAGCCCTTGTACAATTTAATTACATAGTAAACGCTATTATCGACCTACAGCACTGGCCGACCGCTTGGAAAACGGCACTAGTAATCCCTGTACACAAGGGTGGAAAAGACAAAAAATCCCCCACTAATTATAGACCTATCAGCTTGTTGTCAACACTCAGTAAAATAACAGAAAAAATCATCCTTAGAATACTAACAAAAACATTAAAAAAAACGGACTTGCATGCTCCGTACCAATTTGGATTTAAAGAAAAACATAGTGCGACCCATCAAATTTGTAGGATAGTAGTAGACATCATCAATAGCTTCAATAAAAACCAGAACACAGCCATGCTTTTTCTAGACATAGAAAAAGCATTCGACAAAGTCTGGGTCCAAGGACTAATATATAAAATGATCAAACTTAAGCTTCCTTCATTCATCACAAAATTAATTCACTCGTATCTAACAAATAGAAAATTTATAGTCAGAGTCGGTAATTCTTTTTCGAACCCAAAATCAATAAAATCAGGCGTACCACAAGGAAGTGTAATTGGACCCAGACTCTTCAACTTATACATACATGATCTTCCAGGTTTCCCCAACACAAAAATGGCACTATTCGCGGATGACACCGCGATATATGCCCATTCATTCCACTCAACTGTGGCCAATAAACTTATTCAATATAACGTTGACCAATTAATTAAATACTACGAAACCTGGAAGATCACTGTTAATGAGAAGAAGACCGAACAGATCGTGTTTAGCCGGAAGTCAAACCATCACAACATATCAAACCCCATCAAAATAAATGGACACACCATCCCCATCAATAAAAATATTAAATACCTTGGCGTGGAACTAGACAACCGTCTAAACTTCCACCAACACCTTAAAAACAAACTTGCGCAGGCCACCGCGGCCAGCAGATACCTACACCCTCTAATGAGCAGTAATAAAATTAATAATCAAAACAAAAAACTAATGTACACAGCATTAATACGACCAATATTCACTTACGCTGCCCCAGCATGGTGCCACTTGAAGCCATGGCCCCTCAGGCCACTTCAATATTTTCAGAACAAAATGTTAAGGCTAATTACTGGCAAGGACAAGTATACCAGAATTTCAGAACTACACGAAACCGCGAACATTGAACCCGTTAAAGATCATATAAACAGAATTTCAGAAGCATTTTACGAAAAAACACGTTACGTTAGCGATCCCGTTAACCAAATAACAATGAAGAGACAAAATAATAAGAAGCCAGAAGAAAAACACTCCCTCCCATACGAGCATCTGCCTATATTTAATAAACAACATAATAACTACAAAAAATGTAGCACACATTGTACATATTCCCTGTAAATAAAGATTCCCTTCCCATCCCATGTACATATCCCACTCCCTATAAATATTGTATATAAATCATAACTACCAACTTCAGTTGGATTAATGATAAACAGGTTTTTCACTGATTTCCTGTACTCTAATCAAAAACTTCTATAATGTAAATAATAATAAAACAATGTATATACTTATAAGCCCTAGGGCAATGAAATGTAAGATATAGATAAACCTTAGGTAGGAGCTATGAACATATAAAATGTAAAATGAAATACTCATAATGTAATACCTTTTGAACAAATAAAGACTCTTTGAATTTTGAATTTTTTTTTTTTGAACACTGAAGCCAAGCAGCGTCGGGCGCGGTTAGTACTTGGATGGGTGACCGCTTGGGAACACCGCGTGCTGTAAACTTTTTTGTGTTCAGTCAAATTCATATTATATTATTATATATATTTATAATATTATTGTGAGATTATATCCATATTGTAAAACCCTGTATTATAACATAATTGTTTGATATATTTTCGATTTTGAAATGATATAGCTCTTAAGGTCTTGCTTGTATAGCTGCTTCAGTATATAAACTGAATTGATTTGTAACTACTGTAGGAGAAGTTGATTTATTGTTTTTCATTTGTAATAACATTGTAATGAATAAATAAATGAACCCCGAAACATAAGAAAATGAAAAATTTTCCCACGAACCGCTATGCCCCATGCCTCGCAGTGCATCTCAAAAAAAGACCGACCGCTCAAGATACAGGAAGCAACCTCTACGCCACACTCGATCAGAACAGTCGGGGTTTCTCGCAAAGCATCGAACTTTCCATATTTCCGAAAAACACGAATTTCGGTCTAAATTCTTGATGGAACACCCTGTATAATGATAAAATTTCAACATTATATCATTACAAACCCCGAAACATAAGAAAAATGAAAATTTTTCCCACGAACCGCTATGCCCCATGCCTCGCAGTGCATCTCAAAAAAAGACCGACCGCTCAAGATACAGGAAGCAACCTCTACGCCACACTCGATCAGAACAGTCGGGGTTTCTCGCAAAGCATCGAACTTTCCATATTTCCGAAAACACGAATTTCGGTCTAAATTCTTGATGGAACACCCTGTATAATGATAAAATTTCAACATTATATCATTACAAACCCCGAAACATAAGAAAAATGAAAAATTTTTCCCACGAACCGCTATGCCCCATGCCTCGCAGTGCATCTCAAAAAAAGACCGACCGCTCAAGATACAGGAAGCAACCTCTACGCCACACTCGATCAGAACAGTCGGGGTTTCTCGCAAAGCATCGAACTTTCCGAATTTCCGAAAAAAACGAATTTCGGTCTAAATTCTTGATGGAACACCCTGTATAATGATAAAATTTCAACATATATCATTACAAACCCCGAAACATAAGAAAAATGAAAAATTTTTCCCACGAACCGCTATGCCCCATGCCTCGCAGTGCATCTCAAAAAAAGACCGACCGCTCAAGATACAGGAAGCAACCTCTACGCCACACTCGATCAGAACAGTCGGGGTTTCTCGCAAAGCATCGAACTTTCCATATTTCCGAAAAACACGAATTTCGGTCTAAATTCTTGATGGAACACCCTGTATAATGATAAAATTTCAACATTATATCATTACAAACCCCGAAACATAAGAAAAATGAAAAATTTTTCCCACGAACCGCTATGCCCCATGCCTCGCAGTGCATCTCAAAAAAAGACCGACCGCTCAAGATACAGGAAGCAACCTCTACGCCACACTCGATCAGAACAGTCGGGGTTTCTCGCAAAGCATCGAACTTTCCATATTTCCGAAAAACACGAATTTCGGTCTAAATTCTTGATGGAACACCCTGTATAATGATAAAATTTCAACATTATATCATTACAAACCCCGAAACATAAGAAAAATGAAAAATTTTTCCCACGAACCGCTATGCCCCATGCCTCGCAGTGCATCTCAAAAAAAGACCGACCGCTCAAGATACAGGAAGCAACCTCTACGCCACACTCGATCAGAACAGTCGGGGTTTCTCGCAAAGCATCGAACTTTCCATATTTCCGAAAAACACGAATTTCGGTCTAAATTCTTGATGGAACACCCTGTATAATGATAAAATTTCAACATTATATCATTACAAACCCCGAAACATAAGAAAAATGAAAAATTTTTCCCACGAACCGCTATGCCCCATGCCTCGCAGTGCATTCAAAAAAAGACCGACCGCTCAAGATACAGGAAGCAACCTCTACGCCACACTCGATCAGAACAGTCGGGGTTTCTCGCAAAGCATCGAACTTTCCATATTTCCGAAAAACACGAATTTCGGTCTAAATTCTTGATGGAACACCCTGTATAATGATAAAATTTCAACATTATATCATTACAAACCCCGAAACATAAGAAAAATGAAAAATTTTTCCCACGAACCGCTATGCCCCATGCCTCGCAGTGCATCTCAAAAAAAGACCGACCGCTCAAGATACAGGAAGCAACCTCTACGCCACACTCGATCAGAACAGTCGGGGTTTCTCGCAAAGCATCGAACTTTCCGAATTTCCGAAAAAAACGAATTTCGGTCTAAATTCTTGATGGAACACCCTGTATAATGATAAAATTTCAACATTATATCATTACAAACCCCGAAACATAAGAAAAATGAAAAATTTTTCCCACGAACCGCTATGCCCCATGCCTCGCAGTGCATCTCAAAAAAAGACCGACCGCTCAAGATACAGGAAGCAACCTCTACGCCACACTCGATCAGAACAGTCGGGGTTTCTCGCAAAGCATCGAACTTTCCATATTTCCGAAAAAAACGAATTTCGGTCTAAATTCTTGATGGAACACCCTGTATAATGATAAAATTTCAACATTATATCATTACAAACCCCGAAACATAAGAAAAATGAAAAATTTTTCCCACGAACCGCTATGCCCCATGCCTCGCAGTGCATCTCAAAAAAGACCGACCGCTCAAGATACAGGAAGCAACCTCTACGCCACACTCGATCAGAACAGTCGGGGTTTCTCGCAAAGCATCGAACTTTCCATATTTCCGAAAAACACGAATTTCGGTCTAAATTCTTGATGGAACACCCTGTATAATGATAAAATTTCAACATTATATCATTACAAACCCCGAAACATAAGAAAAATGAAAAATTTTTCCCACGAACCGCTATGCCCCATGCCTCGCAGTGCATCTCAAAAAAAGACCGACCGCTCAAGATACAGGAAGCAACCTCTACGCCACACTCGATCAGAACAGTCGGGGTTTCTCGCAAAGCATCGAACTTTCCATATTTCCGAAAAACACGAATTTCGGTCTAAATTCTTGATGGAACACCCTGTATAATGATAAAATTTCAACATTATATCATTACAAACCCCGAAACATAAGAAAAATGAAAATTTATTCCCACGAACCGCTATGCCCCATGCCTCGCAGTGCATCTCAAAAAAAGACCGACCGCTCAAGATACAGGAAGCAACCTCTACGCCACACTCGATCAGAACAGTCGGGGTTTCTCGCAAAGCATCGAACTTTCCATATTTCCGAAAAACACGAATTTCGGTCTAAATTCTTGATGGAACACCCTGTATAATGATAAAATTTCAACATTATATCATTACAAACCCCGAAACATAAGAAAAATGAAAAATTTTTCCCACGAACCGCTATGCCCCATGCCTCGCAGTGCATCTCAAAAAAAGACCGACCGCTCAAGATACAGGAAGCAACCTCTACGCCACACTCGATCAGAACAGTCGGGGTTTCTCGCAAAGCATCGAACTTTCCGAATTTCCGAAAAAAACGAATTTCGGTCTAAATTCTTGATGGAACACCCTGTATAATGATAAAATTTCAACATTATATCATTACAAACCCCGAAACATAAGAAAAATGAAAAATTTTTCCCACGAACCGCTATGCCCCATGCCTCGCAGTGCATCTCAAAACGAGCGCTCAAAAAGACCGACCGCTCAAGATACAGGAAGCAACCTCTACGCCACACTCGATCAGAACAGTCGGGGTTTCTCGCAAAGCATCGAACTTTCCGAATTTCCGAAAAAAACGAATTTCGGTCTAAATTCTTGATGGAACACCCTGTATAATGATAAAATTTCAACATTATATCATTACAAACCCCGAAACATAAGAAAAATGAAAAATTTTTCCCACGAACCGCTATGCCCCATGCCTCGCAGTGCATCTCAAAAAAAGACCGACCGCTCAAGATACAGGAAGCAACCTCTACGCCACACTCGATCAGAACAGTCGGGGTTTCTCGCAAAGCATCGAACTTTCCATATTTCCGAAAAAACACGAATTTCGGTCTAAATTCTTGATGGAACACCCTGTATAATGATAAAATTTCAACATTATATCATTACAAACCCCGAAACATTACGACCAATACTCACTTTACATCTGTTTTATATAGAAAAAAATTTTTTCTGATTTCAAAAATATATAACATTATATGGTTTGTATCAATATGAGTATAGAAAATGATCAAAAACCTATTTTCATCTGGTTTTTGAAAGAAAAATTTTTTCTGATTTCAAAAATATATAACATTATATGGTTTGTATCAATATGAGTATAGAAAAAAATTTTTTCTGATTTCAAAAATATATAACATTATATGGTTTGTATCAATATGAGTATAGAAAATGATCAAAAACCTATTTTCATCTGGTTTTTGAAAGAAAAATTACGACCAATACTCACTTTACATCTGTTTTATCTGATTAAATTTTAGGTTATGAAAACACAGTTGATTGTATTACAATTTAGACCTGGTGTTACGTTCGGTTTGAATATTATCGAGTATAATGGTTACAAATTGCGTTCGATGTTACGAAATGTAACTAATTTTGGTTTATTAATTGTAACGGTGTGACGTCACCACTGTTTATATCAGACTTCAACGGGTTTTATTGTTTTCTTAAGAATAAGGAATCAAATCACATATAAACGTATCAGGAAATCGAAAAAATAAATCGAAATATCGATAATTATTATAATACATACAGTTTATTATCATTTCCTTGCGTATTCCGATTCAAATTACGTTTTCCACTCGAAACGAACCAATTCCTGACCTCTGAATCACCTTGACAGATATCACGTACTGGCTTCAACGATTTCATTGATTTTTCAAATTTTGGAGTTCCTATAACAGATGTGTTACTCAATAAACGTTCTCAAACTATTCAAGAACGATATTCGTACCTTGTTTTATTTGGATCTCTTCGTATTCCGCTTGAAAATTGCATTTTCCTGAAGCTTTTCTGACTTGAAAACTGGCTCGAGAGTTGTAATCTTTTTTGCTTATCCTTTCAATTCAATCGTACCTGGAACGAAAACCTTTAGTGATAAACGTTATAAAACGATTAAAAACGATATTCGTACCTTTTTTCATTTGTATCTGGCCTTTTTCCTTCTCAAATGAGCAAAAATTCTCCAAACACTTCCGTCCCCGGAACAGATCTGACAGTTGTCATCTAGATAAATAATTTAACTTCGATGGTCTGGGAAGATTTCGAGAAACGTCAGATTTTGACCATTTTCAAATGCTTTTTTCGGTACTTTCCGATGGGGCTCCGGAAACAACAATACTTTAATAAGTGGCCACATCCTTCGAGCTTCGATCCCGACCGTAAGCGAATCTCAATACGCTACCACCACCACCGAAATCATTCGCGCACTCTATATAAAACAGATGTAAAGTGAGTATTGGTCGTAATTTTTCTTTCAAAAACCAGATGAAAATAGGTTTTTGATCATTTTCTATACTCATATTGATACAAACCATATAATGTTATATATTTTGAAATCAGAAAAAATTTTTTTCTATACTCATATTGATACAAACCATATAATGTTATATATTTTTGAAATCAGAAAAAAATTTTTTCTTTCAAAAACCAGATGAAAATAGGTTTTTGATCATTTTCTATACTCATATGATACAAACCATATAATGTTATATATTTTTGAAATCAGAAAAAATTAAGCTTTCAGAAAATACCACAAAAATCTAGTATTTCCATTTGAAAAACATAACTTTGGGTCATAGCTCCGTAATTAGAAATGGTGCAAAAAAGGCGAGTACGCCACTGGATTCTACGTAAAAAAGTGCCTGTATAATGTTTTAATTTCAGAGCTCTATCATCAGTATTAGCGGAGATATGAATTTTTTTCGATATTGCCACTTTTCCAATTTTCGCTTATTCCTCGAAAACAAAAAAAGGTAGCCAAAAATGAATACTCCTTTCGTAAGTTTCTCAGAAAAAGAGATCGAGAAGTGGGTATCAGATTTTGTCTATTTCCTCTGGTTTAAAAGTTGTAGTGCTAAAACATCGAAATATGCCCACCCTGTACACTATGACACCAAAATTTTGCATGAACTTTCAGCTTATCAATTTTCTTACATAAAATGAATTTCGTCGAATCGGATGTATTTTATTTTCAAACATGAAGTTTCTTCGAAAAAAAAATTTCGTTAAATTAGACAATCTGAACGTCATTGTGTTCTTTGAGAATTGAGGTTTTTGTTCTAGGAACGATAAATTCAAAAAGATGAATCAAACAGTACGTGAGATCTGTCAAGGTGGTTTAGATGTCAGGAATGCTTCGTGATTGAAGGAATTTGCATTTATTGATCTGTTTAAAAAGGTAGATCTTTTTAAAAAGGCGAATCTACTTAAAAAGGAAGATCTATTGGTAAAACTAGTTATACTGCTGAAACTAAATAATTCGAAAAAATATATATAAAATTTTCGGGTCACAGTTTCCGTTACCGCACTCCTCCGACACTGGTCTACCGATTTTCACCTAATATTAAATGCGTGTTCAGTAGGTCTGAGAATCGGCTACAATCAATATTGTCGATGCCCCTAAATGATAAGGCTTGTTCACTTCGCTCCTGAATTTTTTTTTTATTTTTGGACGTTATTTTTTTTTATAATATGGCATTTCAAAGTACATCCGATCATAAATTTTCACTTTTTTTTTAACCAATCCCAATTTTTTTTAACGGCCATTTCAATAAATTCATCATTTTTCATCGATAACTGATCGATTATAGTGTTTTTTCACATCGTTTCATTATCGTAATCTTGTAGTGAAACGGTCAAGTCAACCTTCATTCGACAATTCGGACGAGAAAGTTTCAGTAATTCGCGAACCGCCTAGCCTAACCCAGCTTCCAGATTATGTGCGAGATAGGGTTACGCAGTTCGTGTCAGATAGGGCTACGCGGTTCGCACTAAACACGACGCACTGCGCGACGACTTTACTGTAAGGAGAGAACGATCGAACGACAAAGTCATTTTTCTTCACACTCGTCAGAAATAATCGAGATCGTAATATGCAAAATTTGTTATTTCGTCCGGGGGCGGAATATTCGAAAAAAAAATTAAATTCGACCGATTCGAAGATATTTAACCGATCTCTCGAACGTAAAAAATCAAACTGGCACATAAATAACGATCGAAATACGTAATCCGGTACAACCGTTCGAAAAAAAAAACGGGTTTTCACGCGAAATTTTTTTTCTTCAGAATAAATTCGAAAAAAAAAAGTTCTATCGGTTCGACGATCTTTAATCGATCACCGAAACGCCCCTATAATCATCAAAAATCTACCGTCATCCTTCAAAAAAAAAACGGAGATTTTCTAAAAGGTCCACGCTGAGCTCACGTTCGCTGTTAAGAGTTAGACAGATTTCGATTTTCGTTCGCTGTCACGACAGCTCCACCGATGACCGAGCGCTCGAAGGCATTATGCTGTTCGGGACCGAATCCGGTGAAATGAGCGTTTCCAGAAAATTGCATTTTCCATTTTTTTTTCCGATCTCCCTTCAGTTACGACGATTTGTACCTTAGATTGCAGTCGATCTATTGCTATAAACATTTTTTGATTCAATATATATAGTGGTTCTGAAAAGAACCGTTTTTTTTTTGCGGAAATTGATGAAGATTTCGATCGACCACCTCCGATTTCCACCTTACTTCGAACTGGTGTACTTGGTGACCGCTTTCGTTCCTTCGCTGACGGCGTGCTTAGCCAACTCGCCGGGCAACAGGAGACGTACGGCCGTCTGGATTTCTCTGCTGGTGATCGTTGATCGTTTGTTGTAGTGGGCCAATCTGCTAGCCTCGGCTGCGATACGTTCGAAGATGTCGTTCACGAAACTGTTCATGATGCTCATCGCCTTCGAAGAGATACCGGTGTCGGGATGGACCTGCTTCAGCACTTTGTAGATGTAGATAGCGTAGCTTTCCTTCCTCTTGCGTTTCTTCTTCTTATCGGTTTTCGAAATGTTTTTTTGGGCTTTACCGGCCTTCTTGGCGGCCTTACCGCTGGTTTTCGGTGGCATGACGATGTCGGTTAGGAGCTTCTTCTCTCGACGGCGTACGAGTCGGAAATAAATTCGGAAACCCGTCGAACCTCGAATTTAAATGGCCGTCCTGTCACGAACGAGGCTCCGCCTCCTCGAACCGCTCGCTCGGTTCTCGCCTCCTCGTCCGAGTAACTCATCTAGCCCTTGCGTCGGTATATCCTCACGATCCGATTCATATATATATATATATATGGATGGATGGACGGACGGACGGCTTCTCGTACCTACGTCTTCTTCCTCCTCATCACCATACGCGGCGGACGAACGTAGCCTCCTGCCGATCGATCGATCGAACGAACGAACGAACTAACTAACTTTTATATTTGAATAAGGCTGTTTGACTGAGCGCCTTCTCGACATCAAGTTAGTTGATCGATTGTTGCTTTTTGTTTTTATATTTATATACAATATTTTTTTTCCTGGAACAAAATCGGCCGTGTTTGTCCGTTAAGCAGAAGAGCGAGGAAAAGAAAAAAATTCACTCGATATTCCGATATCCGTATCTACGGAGAGGCGTGCGATGCAATGTGACCTTTTCGAACTGAAATGGCCGAAATAGGTAAATGTAGACTTGAAAAAGTCGAAATCGTACATAACGATCGTTAGAAACTTCGACAGCAGCGCGATAACTTATCATAGCGATATGGTGAGGCGTATCGGTGAACGGATGGAAGTATTGTTAACTGGCGTTATTTGTGCTGTTATAATGAGAGCGATTCGATTTCGACAGGGTCTCCTTCAACTGGAACTTTGTGTATTTCAACGATTCGACGCGAATATCGGCAGATATCACGGTGAAATTAGCCCCAACGTGACGCTTAAATTTGCTACAGCCACGACAAGGAACATGGTATGTCTGTTTCGCGACGTGTTGACGCGACCGGTGACAATTCAACGGACCGTCCGATTAGAAGATCGTCATCCGGAAACATCGCTTTTCGAGACTGAGTGCGCACCGTATACCTGACGCAGCGAATGGACCGACGTACGTAACAAAATTTGCGAACCCGGTTAAAGGCGATATCCGGACATCTCGGAAACATCGGCGCTCTTCGGCGTTCTAACGCAACCGAACTGTTTCTGTTCGCTTGCCGATTACTTCATAACCCTGACGAAAGGATCGCGTCGCGACCGTTCTGGCATTCGAAAAATTTCCGCTTTGAAATTGGTCGCGAACGTACGGACGGACGCAGACTTGGAGTATCCACGTTCGGTTGAAGGGATAAATCTTCAAAATTCCGTCTACTTCCGTGATTAACATATCGTCGGAAAGGATTTTCGTCCGACTTTTATTATTAATATTATTAATATTATCGTCAGCTGACCAGAAAAAGTATCAATCATGTCATCGTCCGAGACGGAGGTCCAACAGACTGCAGCGTCCGCACCGACCGGAGGAAAGGCGCAGAAAAAGAACGAGAAGAAATCGTCCACCGCGACGAAGCAGTCGAAACCGAGCCATCCTCCGACTTCCGACATGGTCAACAACGCAATCAAGGGTCTGAAGGAGAGGAGCGGTTCCTCGTTGCAGGCGATCAAGAAATACATCGCCGCCAATTACAAGGTTGACACGGAGAAATTGGCGCCTTTCATAAAGAAATATCTGAAATCGGCCGTACAGTCGGGATCTCTGGTCCAGACCAAGGGAAAGGGTGCATCCGGCTCGTTCAAACTGGCCGCGGCAGGTTCGGCCGCCGGAACTCAGAAGAAGACGGTGAAAAAAGTAGCAAAGTCAGTGGACGGCTCAGCTAAAAAGACCGCCTCGGTCCAAAAAACGGCCGACAAGAAAAAGAAGAAGGCACCCGCGGCTAAGGCGCAGACAGCAGCTGGCAAGCCGAAAAAGACTGTTGCAGCGGCAGCCGTCGACAAGAAGAGCCCTAAGGTAGCGAAGTCGCCTTCCAAAGCGAAGAAAACCGCCAAATCGCCTACGAAGAAACCGAAAGCACCCAAACCGAAGACGGTGAAAGCGGCGGCGGCTCCGAAAAAGGCTGCGTCCCCGAAGAAGAAGAAATAAATGGGGCACGTGTCTACGTTCCCGAAAGGGAAATTCGTCGAATGAATAATCGGCCCTTGTCAGGGCCTCCAATTATTTTGTCGAATAGAGTTATGAGCCTAAGGAGGAATCTGAGATAATCGAACGCGTCGAGAATATAAAGAAACAATTATATACGTCGAACAGTTGTTGTTCATCGATCGTTTTTAATTTCGCTTCATAAATTGTACGCTACGGCATTAATTATCGTTGATCAAGTATGCCAGACTGATATTTGTCCATTGAGCTCGATCGCATCTGAGCTGTATACGACGGGGCTAAGTGATGGAATGAAAAAAAAAACGATAATTTTTTCTCTAAGGCGTAGATTTTCTCGTAGACGATGCAACGATTTAATGGTCTCCTCTAGGTCTCTAGTCTTAGTTTTACTAGTGGTTTGTATTTGATTCGCGTCGAGTCCAGATCTACGGATCGTTGTTTCCGCAATGGAAAATTGAGCCCTCGCGGTCTGTTCGGACAATTTCTCCGTTTTCCGAACGTACGGTCATCTTACGCACGCGCTTCGAGCGGTGTCCTCCCCCCCTCTTCTCGGTTCTGATTGGCTGCGAAACGAGTACTTAGGTCGTGCTCGAGGGAAAAAGTTTGCATTCGTTGTTCGCAAGTAACGAGAATAAACTATCTGTAGAATCATGTCTGGTCGCGGTAAAGGTGGCAAAGTCAAGGGAAAGGCGAAGTCTCGCTCCAACAGGGCAGGATTACAATTTCCAGTCGGTCGTATCCATCGTTTGTTGCGTAAAGGAAACTACGCAGAGCGCGTAGGTGCCGGTGCTCCAGTTTACCTCGCAGCCGTCATGGAATACTTGGCCGCCGAAGTATTGGAATTGGCAGGTAACGCCGCCAGAGACAACAAGAAGACCAGAATAATTCCGCGTCATCTTCAGCTGGCTATCAGGAACGACGAAGAGTTGAACAAACTGCTTTCCGGAGTGACCATCGCTCAAGGAGGTGTCCTTCCCAATATCCAAGCGGTGCTCTTGCCCAAAAAGACCGAGAAGAAATCGTAAATCGACCACTACCAAAAAGACGACGATGGGTGATCCCTATGGAGAAATGCCTGCGTTAAAAGGGCCCTTTTCAGGGCCACAAAATCTGTGAATCGAAAGAGTTGATCAGCCTGTAGAGCACTTTCATTTCACGATCGATGATTATAATTTTATCGTAACCGTCCGTTATTTTATTTGCTTTTGAATAAATTCATCTATCGTCGGATATAAAAAGTTAGGAATCGTCAGAGGAGATAATAGCCTATGAGTTTCGCTTTTTTCGTAATTTTTCCGAGTGACACACTGAAGTTCTCATTTTGGCATCGTGATGTTCCGAAATACGGATGAAAACGATCAATAATTGTAGTAAAGTAGGTTGTTTAATTAATTTCGACTCAATAGGCTGTTATCGGACATCGATGGAAACGCGAATGCTCGGGAAGATAAAATGAACAGTGCGACTTGTATTAGGCCAATTTCTCGTTTGACCACCTACGCTTTCGACCTACCTATTAACAATTTTTCGTATCTTCGGTAAATTCATAAACGGCAGACGGTGGCTTAATTTATTAACAAACTTGAGAAACTAATTGATGATACTACTTCGAATAACGCTTACCGTGAAAAGAGGATTGGAATATCAATATATTCGTTTGAGCAATAATTGTGATTATGAATCGATTAAACAATGACAATGAATTCAAAACAACGCTAACGCTTTTACAGAATGAATAAGGTGATTGAAATTTGTGGTCCTGAAAAGGACCGATTATTGTTAACGATGGAAAATCGTATAGATTAACCTCCGAAACCGTACAGTGTGCGACCTTGACGTTTCAAGGCGTACACGACGTCCATGGCGGTGACGGTTTTCCTCTTGGCGTGTTCGGTGTAGGTGACTGCGTCCCTGATGACGTTCTCGAGGAACACCTTCAGCACTCCACGGGTCTCTTCGTAAATCAGACCGGAAATACGTTTGACGCCGCCTCGTCGTGCCAATCTTCTGATGGCGGGCTTGGTGATACCCTGAATGTTATCGCGAAGGACCTTCCTGTGCCTCTTGGCGCCGCCTTTACCCAGTCCTTTGCCACCCTTGCCTCTGCCTGTCATCTTCGGTCGTCTATATGTACGGAAAATTCAAATATGACGGCGAAATAATAAAACACATATGCTTTGCAGCGTTTTTATTTTGATATTTCCTAAATAATATATACAAGTTTATTTACAAGGAGAAATATACAGGATACATATTTTTAAATTTTTATTTACATATTAGTACCTAATCCTATGATTATACCTAATTTAATTTTGATATCTATTGTGCACTTGGTTTAATATTTGTATTGTTTTTATATTTCCTAGAGTTATGTAGATCAATAAAACACATATACATCTCAGTTGGGGTGATGGTTTTTAGGGGTGTGTATCATCTATCCGTTATTAGATGATGGATTAATTTATGGCGTATTTTGATGTTTGTATTGCTTGTAGTTGTTGTGCCGATTTGTTGAGTTTTCTCTAATTTTTTGGTGGTATGTTTGAAAAATTTTGTCGTCTGATTTTGAATTAGGTCTTGGATGGTTTGGATTTTTGCGGTTGAATGTAAATCTTCGGTGCGGGTGTCGGTTCGTTTATTTAGGATGATCCTAAGGAATTTATTTTGTAACGTTTGAATTTTTTTAATGTTGGTTCTAGATGTGTTGCTCCAAATGGGGTTTGCATACAAGAATACCGGCCTGATCCCTTGTTTGTATATGCGAATTTTTGATTTTAAACTTAGTTTGCTCTGTTTATTTATTAATGGGTATATGTTCCGCAGAATATTGTGTCCTTTTTTAAGAGTGTTGGTGTTGTGAGTATTGTATGTCAGTCTTTTGTCCAGGGTGAGCCCGAGGTATTTAACTTCGTCTTGTTGTTTTATTGCTTGTCCGTTAAATGTTACGTTATATGTGTTTTTTGTTTGCTTCCGTCTATAGGTGAAGTGGGTGAGGGTAGTTTTGTCAGCGTTTATTTTTATTTTCCACTTGTTATAGTATTTTTCTAGTTTGTTTATGTGTTCCTGTATATATTTATTGGCTTGGTTGGGTTGTGTGGATTCGGACACTATGCCGGTGTCATCCGCGAAAATTTTAAGTTTTGTTTTATCTGTTCTTGGTATGTCGTTTATATAGTAGTTAAACAAGGATGGTGATAGCAGGCCTCCTTGTGGGACTCCTGCGGGGATTGGGGTCTTATTTGAAAGAGTTTTCTCTACCCTCACCTGGAAAGTGCGGTCAGTGATATAAGAGTGTATGATTTTTATAAGGGGTGGTGGAAGTTTTGTATGTATTAGTTTGTATATCAGTCCGTCGTGCCATACTGTGTCGAATGCTTTTTCAATGTCTAAATTTAACATGGCTGTGATTTTATTGTAATTAAAATTTTGTGTTATTTGATCTGCAATTGTTGCTAGCTGTAGAATAGTACTGTGTGAGGTTCTGAATCCGTATTGTTCGTCGATTATTTCGTTGTGTTCTTGTTCGTGGTCTTTCATTCTGTTTAGGATTATTTTCTCGAGGATTTTGGACATGGTTGGGAGAAGGCTTATTGGTCTGTAGTTTGAAGCTAATTTATGGTCTTTGTTGGGTTTTGGAAATGATAGGACTATTGCATTTTTCCAGTTGGATGGAAAGTAATTTAATTTGAGGCAGCTATTGAATATGTAATATAATTGAAGGATGGCTTTACGTGGAAGGTTTTTCAATGTTTTGTTTCGGATTTTGTCTTCTCCAGGAGCTTTTTTGTTTCTGAAAGATTTTATAATTCTTTTGATTTCGTGTGGGGAGGTAAGGTATTCGAGTGGAATGTGCGTTGGTTGAGAAAGAAATGACTGGACTGTTTCTGTCACTGTCTGTTCTGTCTGTTTGTCTGACATGTCGCGGGTTGTGTTATGTGTTTTTAGGTATGTGTCTGCTAAGTGTTGGGCTTTGATTTCATTGTCGAGTATGTATCCTTGAGGTCCGAGGAGAGTTGCTATACCGCTTGTATTGTTCTCTTTTTGTTTGAGTAATTTTGTGATTCGCCACATTTCCTTTGGGTTTGTTAGGTTTCTAGTGAAAGTTTCCCAGTTTTCCGTTTTAAATGATTCCAGAGCGGTATTTGTTGTTTTAATTGCGTCTCTATATTCTCGATAAAGGTTTATTGTGTAATTGCGTTGAAGTTGTCGTCTCAGTTTATTTTTGTTTTTAATTAGGTCAATTATGTGGTAGGGCATTTCAAGTCGGTCTGTTGGAAGTGTTGTTTTCGTGGTGCATTCAAATAGTGTTTTGTTTATGAGGTTTGTGAGTTCTGATATCGTTTTGTTTATGTCGTTTTTGTTTCGAAAGTAAATTTTAACGTTAGCTTATTGTTGATTACTTGTTTAAATTTCGTCCAGTCTGTTTTGTATGTGGTTTTATGTTTTGGTAGATGGGCGGTACTTGAGTTGGGGATTGAGGCTAGAACTGGGTAATGATCTGAATCTAGTTCTTGTATTGTGAATGGTTCTGTGATTTGCATGTTTTTGGTGAGCATGATATCTAGTGTTGAGGGTGAATTTCTATGTGCTGGATTATAGGTATGGGAATTTTTGGGATAGTGAAGGATAAACGTCGATTTGTCTAGGTACTTTTTGAGTGCGTTACCGTTGGTGTTGGTGCCTAGGCAATTCCAGGAAGGATGCCTACTATTAAAGTCTCCGACAATGAGTACTTTTTGCCCCAGGCTCATCAAATTCGAAATATCTTGGGTGTTTAAGGGGCTCTGGTGCCCATTATAAAAATTTACAATGGTGATGTCATTTATCCTAATTGCTTGGGATTCAGAGTTTTGGGTCATGGTGGGTATTTCTATGGGCTTTAAGTGTTTTCGGTAATAAATCACCAGGCCTCCGCAGGTAGTTTTGGGTTTATTCAGGTAATAAAGTTTCTTATTTTGGGGGGGTTCCTTTTGTTGAGTCGGGATTCTTGTATGCATATAATTTCACTTTTTATTTCATTTGTCAGAGCTTCAAGTTCTATGGCTTTGTTGAAAATGCCGTTCGCATTCCAGGTAATGATGTTTATTGGTTTATTGTGGCTATTACAGACCATATTTCTGCGAAAGGTTTTGGATTATGAGAATTTTGTCTAGTGGCGATTTAGCTTTAATTAATTCTATTTTAAGTTCTCTAATAAGATTGATTAGTTGGGCAATGTTGCAGATTTCGTCAAGTTCTTTGATTTCTTCTAATAATGAGTTAAAATCTTCAACTTTGGGGTTGTGTTCAACTTTTCTTCTTGATTTCGTTTCATTTTTTGTCACATCTACGTAAGATATTCCGTTTGTAACGGGTTTTGAGTGGATTACTTGGGGTTTAGGACGGGACAGGGTAGATTGAGATGCTTTTGGTTTCATTGATTCTACATACCTCAACATTTCAGGACACTGTGTGAAGTTTGCTGTGTGTTCACCTCCACAGTTCGCGCACTTAACTGGGGCACTGTTTCTAATTTGAATAGGACACTCGGAGGTGTGGTGATTTTTTAGCGCACTTCACGCATTTTGCTGCACGGTTGCAGTTCGATGAACCGTGGCCGAACATTTGGCATCGGTAGCACTGGGTTACACTGGTCTTTTTTACGAATCTTTCCCACTTCACTTTCACGTGGTCCATATATTCAATTTTTTTGAGGTCCTGAATTTGGTATTTGTTCGGAATGGTGATTAGGAATGAATGGGAGTTCTCGTTGTGTCGGCTTCTCAGCTTCACACATTCGATGTCTTCATATTTGAAAACTCCATCGTTAGTAATTTCATTCTTGATGTCTTCCTCTGTCATAAAGTTGGCTGCTTTGATCACTATCTTTTCCTTGTTAAGTCCTTCGGGGTGTATGTGAAAAACTCGATTGATTCTTTTTTCAATTCAGTGATGAGTTTTTGTTTGTCTTCTTCGGTAGATGTTTGGACTTTTGTGTCTTGTTTGTTATATCTGACATGAAACTGATGCTGCAGAATGTTTTTCAACTTTCCATGGAAAGTTGTAAAGTTATTTATTTTCTGGGTTATAACGATGGGGGCGACTCTGGGGGTGTTTTTCCTAGCTGATGAATTTGTGTTGGATTGGTATGGACTTCTTTTTGAATATTTTCTTGTTCCATTTCTTCGGCTGAATGAAGTACTCCAAACGAATTGGTTGTGTTTATTTTTTCAGCTTCATATTGTTGGGTTGTTTGCAAACCTTATTTGGAGTTGTGAATTCCATGTCTTCATATTCGGTCCACCTTGTGCTTGAGGACGCCATGGTTGATTCATTGGTGGTATTCCGTTTATTGCGTTTATTCGACGTAGTCCGTCAATAAACGCTTTTGAGGAAAGCCCTCCTCGGTATGGATGTAGTCGTTTGACTTTCGAGGCTATGTTGTTTTCGCATAAACTGTACACTGACACTAACACTAACACGTCTTGACGGTCCACGCTGAGCTCACGTTCGCTGTTAAGAGTTAGACAGATTTCGATTTTCGTTCGCTGTCACGACAGCTCCACCGATGACCGAGCGCTCGAAGGCATTATGCTGTTCGGGACCGAATCCGGTGAAATGAGCGTTTCCAGAAAATTTGCATTTTCCATTTTTTTTCCGATCTCCCTTCAGTTACGACGATTTGTACCTTAGATTGCAGTCGATCTATTGCTATAAACATTTTTTTGATTCAATATATATAGTGGTTCTGAAAAGAACCGTTTTTTTTTTGCGGAAATTGATGAAGATTTCGATCGACCACCTCCGATTTCCACCTTACTTCGAACTGGTGTACTTGGTGACCGCTTTCGTTCCTTCGCTGACGGCGTGCTTAGCCAACTCGCCGGCAACAGGAGACGTACGGCCGTCTGGATTTCTCTGCTGGTGATCGTTGATCGTTTGTTGTAGTGGGCCAATCTGCTAGCCTCGGCTGCGATACGTTCGAAGATGTCGTTCACGAAACTGTTCATGATGCTCATCGCCTTCGAAGAGATACCGGTGTCGGGATGGACCTGCTTCAGCACTTTGTAGATGTAGATAGCGTAGCTTTCCTTCCTCTTGCGTTTCTTCTTCTTATCGGTTTTCGAAATGTTTTTTTGGGCTTTACCGGCCTTCTTGGCGGCCTTACCGCTGGTTTTCGGTGGCATGACGATGTCGGTTAGGAGCTTCTTCTCTCTCGCCGGCGTACGAGTCGGAAATAAATTCGGAAACCCGTCGAACCTCGAATTTAAATGGCCGTCCTGTCACGAACGAGGCTCCGCCTCCTCGAACCGCTCGCTCGGTTCTCGCCTCCTCGTCCGAGTAACTCATCTAGCCCTTGCGTCGGTATATCCTCACGATCCGATTCATATATATATATATATATGGATGGATGGACGGACGGACGGCTTCTCGTACTACGTCTTCTTCCTCCTCATCACCATACGCGGCGGACGAACGTAGCCTCCTGCCGATCGATCGATCGAACGAACGAACGAACTAACTAACTTTTATATTTGAATAAGGCTGTTTGACTGAGCGCCTTCTCGACATCAAGTTAGTTGATCGATTGTTGCTTTTTGTTTTATATTTATATACAATATTTTTTTTCCTGGAACAAAATCGGCCGTGTTTGTCCGTTAAGCAGAAGAGCGAGGAAAAGAAAAAAATTCACTCGATATTCCGATATCCGTATCTACGGAGAGGCGTGCGATGCAATGTGACCTTTTCGAACTGAAATGGCCGAAATAGGTAAATGTAGACTTGAAAAAGTCGAAATCGTACATAACGATCGTTAGAAACTTCGACAGCAGCGCGATAACTTATCATAGCGATATGGTGAGGCGTATCGGTGAACGGATGGAAGTATTGTTAACTGGCGTTATTTGTGCTGTTATAATGAGAGCGATTCGATTTCGACAGGGTCTCCTTCAACTGGAACTTTGTGTATTTCAACGATTCGACGCGAATATCGGCAGATATCACGGTGAAATTAGCCCCAACGTGACGCTTAAATTTGCTACAGCCACGACAAGGAACATGGTATGTCTGTTTCGCGACGTGTTGACGCGACCGGTGACAATTCAACGGACCGTCCGATTAGAAGATCGTCATCCGGAAACATCGCTTTTCGAGACTGAGTGCGCACCGTATACCTGACGCAGCGAATGGACCGACGTACGTAACAAAATTTGCGAACCCGGTTAAAGGCGATATCCGGACATCTCGGAAACATCGGCGCTCTTCGGCGTTCTAACGCAACCGAACTGTTTCTGTTCGCTTGCCGATTACTTCATAACCCTGACGAAAGGATCGCGTCGCGACCGTTCTGGCATTCGAAAAATTTCCGCTTTGAAATTGGTCGCGAACGTACGGACGGACGCAGACTTGGAGTATCCACGTTCGGTTGAAGGGATAAATCTTCAAAATTCCGTCTACTTCCGTGATTAACATATCGTCGGAAAGGATTTTCGTCCGACTTTTATTATTAATATTATTAATATTATCGTCAGCTGACCAGAAAAAGTATCAATCATGTCATCGTCCGAGACGGAGGTCCAACAGACTGCAGCGTCCGCACCGACCGGAGGAAAGGCGCAGAAAAAGAACGAGAAGAAATCGTCCACCGCGACGAAGCAGTCGAAACCGAGCCATCCTCCGACTTCCGACATGGTCAACAACGCAATCAAGGGTCTGAAGGAGAGGAGCGGTTCCTCGTTGCAGGCGATCAAGAAATACATCGCCGCCAATTACAAGGTTGACACGGAGAAATTGGCGCCTTTCATAAAGAAATATCTGAAATCGGCCGTACAGTCGGGATCTCTGGTCCAGACCAAGGGAAAGGGTGCATCCGGCTCGTTCAAACTGGCCGCGGCTGGTTCGGCCGCCGGAACTCAGAAGAAGACGGTGAAAAAAGTAGCAAAGTCAGTGGACGGCTCAGCTAAAAAGACCGCCTCGGTCCAAAAAACGGCCGACAAGAAAAAGAAGAAGGCACCCGCGGCTAAGGCGCAGACAGCAGCTGGCAAGCCGAAAAAGACTGTTGCAGCGGCAGCCGTCGACAAGAAGAGCCCTAAGGTAGCGAAGTCGCCTTCCAAAGCGAAGAAAACCGCCAAATCGCCTACGAAGAAACCGAAAGCACCCAAACCGAAGACGGTGAAAGCGGCGGCGGCTCCGAAAAAGGCTGCGTCCCCGAAGAAGAAGAAATAAATGGGGCACGTGTCTACGTTTCCGAAAGGGAAATTCGTCGAATGAATAATCGGCCCTTGTCAGGGCCTCCAATTATTTTGTCGAATAGAGTTATGAGCCTAAGGAGGAATCTGAGATAATCGAACGCGTCGAGAATATAAAGAAACAATTATATACGTCGAACAGTTGTTGTTCATCGATCGTTTTTAATTTCGCTTCATAAATTGTACGCTACGGCATTAATTATCGTTGATCAAGTATGCCAGACTGATATTTGTCCATTGAGCTCGATCGCATCTGAGCTGTATACGACGGGGCTAAGTGATGGAATGAAAAAAAAAAACGATAATTTTTTCTCTAAGGCGTAGATTTTCTCGTAGACGATGCAACGATTTAATGGTCTCCTCTAGGTCTCTAGTCTTAGTTTTACTAGTGGTTTGTATTTGATTCGCGTCGAGTCCAGATCTACGGATCGTTGTTTCCGCAATGGAAAATTGAGCCCTCGCGGTCTGTTCGGACAATTTCTCCGTTTTCCGAACGTACGGTCATCTTACGCACGCGCTTCGAGCGGTGTCCTCCCCCCCTCTTCTCGGTTCTGATTGGCTGCGAAACGAGTACTTAGGTCGTGCTCGAGGGAAAAAGTTTGCATTCGTTGTTCGCAAGTAACGAGAATAAACTATCTGTAGAATCATGTCTGGTCGCGGTAAAGGTGGCAAAGTCAAGGGAAGGCGAAGTCTCGCTCCAACAGGGCAGGATTACAATTTCCAGTCGGTCGTATCCATCGTTTGTTGCGTAAAGGAAACTACGCAGAGCGCGTAGGTGCCGGTGCTCCAGTTTACCTCGCAGCCGTCATGGAATACTTGGCCGCCGAAGTATTGGAATTGGCAGGTAACGCCGCCAGAGACAACAAGAAGACCAGAATAATTCCGCGTCATCTTCAGCTGGCTATCAGGAACGACGAAGAGTTGAACAAACTGCTTTCCGGTGTGACCATCGCTCAAGGAGGTGTCCTTCCCAATATCCAAGCGGTGCTCTTGCCCAAAAAGACCGAGAAGAAATCGTAAATCGACCACTACCAAAAAGACGACGATGGGCGATCCCTATGGAGAAATGCCTGCGTTAAAAGGGCCCTTTTCAGGGCCACAAAATCTGTGAATCGAAAGAGTTGATCAGCCTGTAGAGCACTTACATTTCACGATCGATGATTATAATTTTATCGTAACCGTCCGTTATTTTATTTGCTTTTGAATAAATTCATCTATCGTCGGATATAAAAAGTTACGAATCGTCAGAGGAAATAATAGCCTATGAGTTTCGCTTTTTTCGTAATTGTTCTGAGTGACACACACTGAAGTTCTCATTTTGGCATCGTGATGAAGGAGGCAACACTAGTTCCGAAATACGGATGAAAACGATCAATAATTGTAATAAAGTAGGTTGTTCAATTAATTTCGACTCAATAGGCTGTTATCGGACATCGATGGAAACGCGAATGCTCGGGAAGATAAAATGAACAGTGCGACTTGTATTAGGCCAATTTCTCGTTTGATCCACCTACGCTTTCGACCTACCTATTAACAATTTTTCGTATCTTCGGTAAATTCATAAACGGCAGACGGTGGCTTAATTTATTAACAAACTTGAGAAACTAATTGATGATACTACTTCGAATAACGCTTACCGTGAAAAGAGGATTGGAATATCAATATATTCGTTTGAGCAATAATTGTGATTATGAATCGATTAAACAATGACAATGAATTCAAAACAACGCTAACGCTTTTACAGAATGAATAAGGTGATTGAAATTTGTGGTCCTGAAAAGGACCGATTATTGTTAACGATGGAAAATCGTATAGATTAACCTCCGAAACCGTACAGTGTGCGACCTTGACGTTTCAAGGCGTACACGACGTCCATGGCGGTGACGGTTTTCCTCTTGGCGTGTTCGGTGTAGGTGACTGCGTCCCTGATGACGTTCTCGAGGAACACCTTCAGCACTCCACGGGTCTCTTCGTAAATCAGACCGGAAATACGTTTGACACCGCCTCGTCGTGCCAATCTTCTGATGGCGGGCTTGGTGATACCCTGAATGTTATCGCGAAGGACCTTCCTGTGCCTCTTGGCGCCGCCTTACCCAGTCCTTTGCCACCCTTGCCTCTGCCTGTCATCTTCGGTCGTCTATATGTACGGAAATTCAAATATGACGGCGAAATCGTATATGTCTCTGGTTAATGCGGTGCGAAGTATGAATCTTCTTATTTCCGCAGTCATGTATTTGGGATCTTTGGTTTCTTCCTGTCTGGGGTGTTATTCTGTCATCTCCCGGATGAGAGGATTTTGGTGTGTTTTCATTTTTTCTTCTATTTTTCATTGATGTTTTCAGGTGTTCCTTTAGTTTTGGGAAGTTGATGTCTTGTGTATTTGTTCATTTGTATGATACCATGGTGCTTCCATGGCTTGTCTTATGGTGATGTTCTGCAGTCTTTGAAGTTTTCTATAGTTTATTTCTGATGTTTCTTTCCAACTTGCTGAGCCGTAGGTCAGAATTGGCCGTATTATTGTTGTGTAGATCTTTATTTTATTCTTGTTGCTTAGTCTGCTTCTTCTGTTGAGTAGTGGATACATAAAGTTCTTGATTTTCCTGGCTTTCTTGTCTATGTACTTGATGTGCTCGTTGAAGTTCAGTTTTTCGTCCAGTATGACGCCTAGGTATTTGTGTTCTTCTTCCAAGGTATAGGTTTTCCGTCCATTTTGATGTTGCTGGTGGGTTTGCTTCCTGTTTTCCGATGGTAGAAAATTATTCCGTTGCTTTTCAGTGGGTTCACTTTCATTCTCCATTTCTTCATCCATTTGTCTAATTTTCGCAGTGCGATTGGAGGTTTTTGACGATTTCGATGTTACCCTTGAGTTGGTCAGTACAGCGGTGTCGTCTGCGAAGGTGGCCAGTATGTTTTCTTCTGTTTTCGGGATGTCGTTTGTGTATATTAGGTACAGGATCGGTCCCAGTATCGATCCTTGGGGAACGCCTGCCTCGATGGTCTCTTCTCTTGATTCGCTGTTGTTGATGTTCACTGTGAAGGTTCTGTTTTGTAGGTATGCTTGGGTTATTCTTATCATCTTGTTGGAAATTTTGTGTTTGGTCATTTTATGGATAAGTCCTGTGTGCCAGACTTTGTCGAATGCCTTTGTGATGTCGAGGAAGATTGCGCCAGTTTTTCTTCCCTTTTTTCGTCCTTGGTTGATGTAGTGTACTACTCTGGTTAGCTGCTGTGTGGTCGAGTGCTGTGGTCTGAATCCGAACTGTTCGTCCGGATGATGCTTTTCTTCTCGACTTCTTCTTTCAATCTGTTGTGGATAACTCGTTCTGCTACTTTGCTCACTGATGATAGGAGGCTGATTGGTCTGTAGTTCTTGGGGTCTTTTCTGGATTTCCTGTCTTTGGGATCATAATTATCTTCGATTTCTTCCATTTGTTGGGGAAGTGTTCTGTGTCGATCATAGCGTTGATGATGTTTTTCAGTATTTCTATGGCTATTTCCGGGAGTTGTTTTAGGGCTCTATTGGTAATTTGGTCCCTTCCTGGTGCTTTTTTCGGGTTTAGTGCTTTGATGATGGATGATACTTCTTCTGTGGTGGTGAGTTCAACTGTTTCGCCGTCGTCACATTTTAGTATTTCCTCTGTTTCTTCATGGATTTTCTGGTCAAATTGGGAGTCTTCCGTGGGGTTGGGTTGAAATTGCTTCTTTAGTTCATTAGCGAATAGGTTCGCCTTTTCTTCGTCGCTGATTGCTGTCCCTGTTTCCGTCGAGAGTGGTGGATTTTGGTATGCGTTTTTCTTAGAGACTTGGCTATTTTCCAAGGTTGTTCTTCTGTGCTGTTGATCTTCTCCATAGGTCGTCGAATTTTTTGTTATGGTTGTCTGTTAGTTTTTGGTGGAGCTCGTTGGTCAGTCGGTTTAGTATATTTTTGTCCATTGGTGCGAGTGTTCTGTTGTACTTTTTCTTCGCTTTTCTCTTCTTGGCAAGTAGTTCTTGTAGCTCGTATGTTAGTCTTGGAGTTTTGAAGGGCTTTTCGACTGTTGTGGTTGATTCCGTGAATGCCTTTTGAATTTCTGTCTCGAAAAGGTCCACTTCTTCCTCTAGTTCGGTTGGTGTCTTGATGTGTTTGATTTTCAGGTTCTTTTCAAGGATTTCTTTGAATTTGGGCCAGTTTGTTGTTTTTACCGCTGTGTCTTCGTTTGTTGCCTGGTTTCCCAGTATCAGGTGTACGACTGTGTGGTCTGATGTGAGTTCGTCTTCGCTGTAGCACTGGTTGTTTCCTGAGATGTTTTTTATGATGGCGATGTCTAGTAGGTCCGGTGTAACATTTGCATGTAGTGCGTTGGTTCCATTGGTCCTGTAACTGTAAGTTCCCTGTTTTCGATGTATCTTGCTAGTTTCTCTTCCTTTTTGGTTTGTGGTGTTGCTGTACCATAACGTATTTTTGGAGTTTAGGTCTCCAGCTATGATGACTTGTCTGTTGGTTTTGATCATGCTGTCGAATTCTTTTTCGTCAAATTTTTACTTGGTGGTAAGTACGCTGCGTAGACGCTGGCGGCTGATCCGTTTATTTCGAGTTGAATGCCTGTCGATTCAACTTCGGACTGTTCGGTTCTGGAGCTCGTTGTGGGGGATTTTTTCTTGATGAGGATAGCTACTCCTCCGCCTTGTGCTGTCAGACGGTCTCTTCTGTATGTTCGATAGTTGCAGACGTTTTTTCGGCTGGTTTCAGATGAGTTTCATTGATAAGTGCGATGTCGATTTTGTTTCGCTGGAGGTATTCGGTGAGTTCCAGCTTCTTTTCTCTGTTCTCAGTCCGTTTGCGTTCCAAAAAATTATGTGGAGGTCTTTTTTTCTTCATACTTAGTTCAATAGGACAGGATACGATTTATTCTCTCGTTAAATTTGTCTGATTCTTGTTTAGTTGGTTTGTTTTGATGAATTCCACCATCATTGCTGCAATTTCTTTTGTAATTTCTTCTGTCTTTGTTTTCTTGGTTGGTTCAGTGTTTCTTCTTCTCTCTTCTTTTTGTATTACCGGTAGGTCTATTGAGTAGTTGGGGCGATTGGTCTCCACGCTGGGGTTTCGCTCTTGCTTTCGGTCTCATTGGACAGTTTTCTATAAATTGATGTATGTTCACCATTGCAGTTGGAACATCTGGCTGGTGTAGTTTTCTCCTTCTTGCATTCAAATGTGGGATGGTTTCCGCACATTTCATGCATTTGAAAATGGCGTTGCAGTTCCGTTGGATATGACCGTATTGTTGGCAACGGTGGCACTGGATAATTGATCTTGGTTTGAGTGACTCAATTGTTACATTAAGTCCAATAATCTCTTCACGTTGAAAAGTGACTTGTACTGGCGCTCGATGTCTATCAGCACCATTTGGATGGGTGTTCCTCTTCTTCCGTTCATTCTTTTCGTGTTGACTGTTGGGTATCCGGCTTCTTTCAGTTCTTCTGTAACTTCTTCTTCGGTTATTTCGGTGGGAATGCCTTTGATAACTATTTTGAGGTTCTTTTCCGATTTTAGCTGGTGGGTGTGGAATTCGTCGTTTCGGTCCTTCATGAGTTTATACATCTGGCGGTAGTCTGTTTCGGTTTGTGGTTGGATGCGTATTCCTTTGATAGTTGACGTGGCCTTCGTGTAGTTATTTTCTTGACGTTCAGGGTTTTGGATAATTCGGTCCATTTTGATTTGTCATGGAGGATGATCGGCGTCGGTTGTTTTTCTTCTTTATGTTCGATGCGAGTGGATTGCTTGTTGTTACGGGTTTGGGTGGGGTTCTTCCTTTTCTTCCATTTCCATGTCATCGTGCTGTTTTCTTCTTCTCGTGGTTTTCCGGTTCTTCGTTGCTCAGGCATTCGTATTGGTTGGAGGTGGCTACCGTTGATTTTTCTACAGGTTGGGTTGGCTTCGCTGTTCTCTTAGGGTTGGTGTAGGTTGTTTCTTCGTTTTTCCTCTTTCTTTCTTTCGTCGAATTCTTCTTCGTGTTTCGCTAGAAGGAACTTCTCTCGATCGGCGAAGTACTCCGCTAGCTTGGCTATCTCCGTGACGGAGTTCAGGTCCACCGTAAGTTTCGCTGGTTCATCTCGATTTTCGATTGGAATTTCGTCCTCTCTGTATCGCTGCTTTCTCTCGAATGACGGCGAAATTTCGCGGTCGCCTATTTATAATCTTTCCCTATCCCCACCGGCTACTACAGAGTCGGCGCGAACCAATGGCATTGCAGAGCGGATCGAAATCCGCGCGTAAGGTATTAAATAGGCCCGGTTGCGTTGCATCGCTTCATTTACCAATACGTACAGTACACGTTGTCGGTGTAGAAGAAAGAAAGATGGCTCGTACCAAGCAGACCGCAAGGAAGTCTACCGGAGGAAAGGCGCCTCGTAACAGCTGGCCACGAAGGCTGCACGCAAGAGCGCACCGGCTACAGGCGGCGTCAAGAAACCTCACCGTTATCGTCCCGGTACCGTCGCCCTTAGGGAGATCCGTCGTTATCAGAAGAGCACCGACTGCTGATCCGCAACTTTCCTTCCAAAGGTTGGTGCGCGAAATTGCACAAGATTTCAAGACCGATCTCCGTTTCCAGAGCTCGGCCGTGATGGCGCTTCAAGAAGCTAGCGAGGCCTATCTCGTCGGTCTCTTCGAAGACACCAACCTGTGCGCCATCCACGCCAAACGAGTGACCATCATGCCTAAGGACATCCAATTGGCCAGACGTATCAGAGGTGAACGCGCTTAAGAAACACGACGCCATCCGACATGGAATGATAGCAATGCGAATTATTATCGTCCAGATCGAAAAAAAAACGGTTCTTTTCAGAACCACAAAACTAAATACATATTCTCTTCCTAAATAAGCATTTCGTTGTTTTACCGAAAAAATAAAGGGGCTTTTTTTTTTTTGTAACACGTGACGAATCGATGGACGTCGCGTCGTTAGAATTTACGATCGCCCGAATTCACAATCCCCCCCTTATTCATTGATTTAGGTTATCGTTAGTTTCAACTGCATTTTAATGGTTGTACTATACCTGAAATTCCGTTCTACCATTCCATCTTACTGCTATCACGATGGTAAACAGTTAGGGAACGAGGTTCGCGGTTGAAAAATTGCGAACCGCATAGAGCCCGACATAGGACGTGGGTTATGCAGTTCGTGGCGATATACTCGTGAGGAGAGCGGATCGCGACAATATCGCTGTGAACGAGCGCTCAAATGCACCTACTCAGGTGTTTTCTTCAATATTTTCGTCCGAATTTACTCTGATCGGACGAAACGATCGTCTTTGCATAAAATCACGATCATTCCCAACGATTGTTAACGATGTTGTCAGTTTATCATCACGTAATTATATTATGCGAATTTGATCATCGGAACCTACGTACTACCGTTATACACACAGCGATAGCAACACTGAAATCTGGGTAACCTACGAACCGCTCTACTCACAAGCGATATCGTCGCGATCATCAGCTCTCCTTGCGAGTATATCGCCACGAACTGCATAACCCACGTCCTATGTCGTGCCCATGCGGTTCGCAATTTTTCATGGTTTTGTGTACAGGGTGGGCATATTTCGAGTTTTAGCACTACAACTTTTAAACCAGAGGAGATAGACAAAATCTGATACCCACTTCTCGATCTCTTTTTCCTGAGAAACTAACGAGAGGAGTATTCATTTTTGGCTACCTTTTTTTTGTTTCGAGGAATAAGCGAAAATTGGAAAGTGGCAATATCGAAAAAAATCATATTCGCTAATACTCTGATAGAAGCTCTGAAATTAAAACATTATACAGGCACTTTTTTACGTAGAATCCAGTGGCGTACTCGCCTTTTTTGCACCATTTCTAATTCGGAGCTATGACTCAAAGTTATGTTTTTTAAATGGAAAAACTAGATTTTTGTGGCAATTTTCTGAAAGCTTAATTTTTTCTGATTTCAAAATATATAACATTGTATGGTTTGTATCAATATGAGTATAGAAAAATGGTCAAAACCTATTTTCATTTGAGTCTCAATATTTTCTATGGTTGACGAGCACAGAAAAATGGAGCTTCCTATAACAAGAGCAGTCTCCTTCCGTCAATTTCATTATTTCTATGCTTTCAACTAATTTCTACGAAAAATTCGAACATGGATATATTTCATAAAACTTATATCTTGAAATGGATTTGGAAATAACAAAAAGATCCCATGATCCTCCTTTCAATCGATATACTTAGTTATAATGAGATGGATGCAAGAGAATATTTTTATTGCAATGCACTCCAGAATAAATACGCACAAGTGCTTTAGTCTATTTCAAATTGCATATGAAATAACGCCATATAAAGATATGATTGAAGTTATCAATTCAATCAGAAAAGTAATAAAGGAAAAATATTTTTCAATACCTAATAGTGATTATCTACTATAAAAGGTCAGTAGTTATAACTAAGATGTCTTATTTCAGACATCTTAGTTATAACTTATAATGAGGTATCAAGTTTCACAGCATTCATCTTGGAGAAATTGAGTAAAGAGCATAGAAATGGAAGAATACTGGAAAGATATTGTGTTTTTTATACGATGCTAAATTTTTCTGTGCTCATCAACAGTTGAAACCATAGAAATATTGAGACTCAGATGAAAATAGGTTTTTGATCATTTTCTATACTCATATTGATACAAACCATATAATGTTATATATTTTTGAAATCAGAAAAAATTAAGCTTTCAGAAAATACCACAAAAATCTAGTATTTCCATTTGAAAAACATAACTTTGGGTCATAGCTCGTAATTAGAAATGGTGCAAAAAAGGCGAGTACGCACTGGATTCTACGCAAAAGTGTGCCTGTATAATGTTTTTAATTTCAGAGCTCTATCATCATATTAGCGGAGATATGAATTTTGTTCGATATTGCCACTTTTCCAATTTCCGCTTATTCCTCGAAAACAAAAAGGTAGCCAAAAATGAATACTCCTCTCGTTAGTTTCTCAGAAAACAGAGATCTAGAAGTGGTATCAGATTTTGTCTATTTCCTCTGGTTTAAAAGTT
>JACDNR010000349.1:0-22963 GCA_013421045.1 Propylea japonica | reverse complement strand
AGATAAAAAATGTCATTTTTCATCTTCTCGCAAGAAGTTTATTCGATATATTTCCAAACGGTAGGTTATGGAAAAAAAAGTGGTCGATAGGGCGTTTGTAGAGAATTAATTTACCTATATAATGAGGTATTAATCATTCTGATCAGAATGAACAGAGACCGATTTATTTTCATTAATAGATGAAAAAATATATCATTTTCCATCTCCTCCAAGTTAATTCGATATATGTTCGAGAAACGGTGGGTTATGAAAAAAAAGGGGGCAATTGGGCGTTGTAGAGAATTAATTTACCTATAAAATGCGGTTATTAATCATTCTGATCGGATGAACAGAGAGACCGATTTATTTTCATTAATAGATGAAAAAATGTCATTTTTCCATCTCCTCCCAAGTTTATTCGATATATTTTCAAAACGGTAGGTTATGGAAAAAAGTGGTCAATAGGGCGTTCGTAGAGAATTAATTTACCTATAAAATGAGGTATTAATCATTCTGATCAGATGAACAGAGACCGATTTATTTTCATAATAGATGAAAAAATGTCATTTTCCATCTCCTCCCAAGTTTATTCGATATATTTTCAAAACGGTAGGTTATGGAAAAAAGTGGTCAATGGGGCGTTTGTAGAGAATTAATTCACCTATATAATGAGGTATTAATCATTCTGATCAGATGAACAGAGACCGATTTATTTTCATCAATAGATGAAAAAATATCATTTTTCATCTCCTCCAAGTTTATTCGATATTTTCGAAACGGTGGGTTATGGAAAAAAGTGGTCAATAGGGCGTTTGTAGAGAATTAATTTACCTATAAAATGAGGTAATAATAATTCTGATCGGATGAACAGAGACCGATTTATTTTCATTAATAGATGAGAAAATGTCATTTTTCCATCTCCTCCCAAGTTAATTCGATATATTTTCAAAATGGTGGGTTATAGAAAAAATGATCAAGAAGCGCGTTCGAAGAGAATTAATTTACCTATAAAATGAGGTATTAATCATTCTGATCGGATGAACAGAGACCGATTTATTTTCATTAATAGATGAAAAAATGTAATTTTTCATCTCCTCCCAAGTTTATTCGATATATTTTCAAAACGGTAGGCTATGGAAAAAAGTGGGCTATAGTGCGTTTGTAGAGAATTAATTCACCTATATAATGAGGTATCAATCATTCTGATCGGATGAACAGAGACCGATTTATTTTCATTAATAAATTGAAAAATGTCATTTTCCATCTCCTCCCAAATTTATTCGATATATTTTCGAAACGGTAGGTTATGGAAAAAAGTGGTCAGGAAGTGGTTGTAGAGAATTAATTTACCTATATAATGAGGTATTAATCATTCTGATCGGATGAACAGAGGCCGATTTATTTTCATTAATAGATGAAAAAATGTCATTTTCCATCTCCCCCCAAGTTTATTCGATATATTTTCAAAACGGTAGGTTATCGAAGAAAGTGGTCAATTCGTAGATTCGTAGATTCGTAGAGAATTAATTTACCTATAAAATGAGGTCATTTTCCATCTCCTCCCAAGTTGATTCGTTACATCTCGTATAACATACCGTAAAAAAATCGTAAAATCCCGTTACAGGTCTTAACTTTCCGTAACATGTCTTCACATCTCGTATCATTTCGTTACATCTCGTAACATGACGTAACAAATCGTAACATGACGTACCATCCCGTAATAGGTCATAACATTCCGTAACAGGTCGTAACATTACGTAACATCTCGTAACATGCCGTAACATCTCGTATCATTCCGTTACAACGGAATGATACGAGGTGTTTCTCGTAACATGCCTTAACATTTCGTAACATTCCGTAACATCTTGTTACATACCGTAAAAAGTCGTAACATCCCGTAACAGGTCGTAACATGACGTAACATTTTGTAACATACCGTAACATTTCGTTACATGACGTTACATCCCTTTACATATCGTAACATCTCGTTACATCCCGTAAAAAACAGTTCGTAATATGCCGTTACATACCGTGATATCTCGTAACATGCCGTAACATCTCGTAACATGTAGTAACTTTGTTACTAAAAGAGATACAGAAAAATGTTTTCTACAAAAATTTCACAAAGTCCACCGATGAAAAAAAAACTTAGAATGACCAAAACACATGGAGTAACTACAGTTTAACTGACCCCTCGAACCCGAATGAGAATCGAGGCAGACCCAGTGAGCAACGTTAATACTCCATACAATCCCAACCCACTCCCAACCAATCCTTTCGGGCAGTTGTATGAAGCAACTATGGTTTTACTGGCCCGTCGTACCTGAATACGGATCGAGGCAGACCCAGTGAGCAACGTTAGTACTCTATACAATCCAAACCCACTCCTTACCAATCCATCTCTGGCCAATATGAAGCAACTAAGGTTTTACTGGCCCCTCGATTCTGAATACGGATCGAGGCAGAACCAGTGAGCAACGTAAGTATTCCATACAATCCAAACCCACTCCTTACCAATCCATCTCTGGCCAATATGAAGTAACTATAATTTTACTGGCCCCTTGAACCCGAACACGGATCAAGGCAGACCCAGTGAGCAATATTAGTACTGCATATAACCCAACCCACCCCTTATCATTCCCTCTCGGTCTAATGTATTGAGTAACTATGGTTTACTGGCCCCTCGAACCCGAATACGGATCGAGGCAGACCCAGTGAGCAATATTAGTACTGCTTATAACCCAACCCACTCCTTAACAATCCTTCTCAGGCTAATGTATGGAATAACTTTGATTTCACTGGTTTCTCGTACCAGAAAACGGACCCGGGGTAGACCCAGTGAGCAATATTAGCCACATCGTACGACCAGGCCAAAGAAGATGTGGAGTAACTATGGCTTAACTGGCCCTCGAACCCGAAAGAGAATCGTGGCAGACCCAGTGAGCAACGTTAGTACTCCATATAATCCAACCCACTCCTAACAAATCCTTTCCTAGCAGAAGTACTAAGTTACTAGGGTTTTACTGGCCCCCTAAATCGGAAGACGGATCGAGGCAGACCCAGTGAGTAACGTTAGTAATCCATACAATCCCAACCCACTCCTTACCAATCCATCGGGTTAATATACGATGTACCTAAGGTTTTACTTGCCCCTCGAACCAGAATACGGATTGAGGCAGACCCAGTGAGCAACGCTAGTACTCCATATAACCCAACCCACTCCTAATAACTCCTTTCCTAGCAGAATTGTGAAGTAACTAGGGTTTTACTGGCCCCTCAAACCGGAGGACGGATTGAGGCAGTCTAAGTAGTAAACTAGTAAGTTGAATTTTTACACAATCAATTGAAGCAAAAGAATGATGAATCGCACTACCTGATCTGCCACATATAAAGGTAAAAATTGATAAAATCAGATGGTATTGAAAGCAACCATTGTATCTTCCGAACAAATCTACTGAGGAACTATCAAATTGAATATTTAAAATGTTCTGTTTTGAAGAAACTGACTGAACTACTCAGTACAATGTGAAATCGATATAATTTCATCTACAGAAGAAATGAGATTCTGAAAACTAGAATGAGAACAAAAGAAAAAAATGTATTATGAATCTCCCAAACTTCACAGATTCTGAATGAGCTTGATATGCTAGTTTTCGAAATTACCATAGGTTTGAACATTTACTACAGAGTAGTTCGAATATCTGAATATCTGAATATCTCAAAAATTTATTTTTATAGATTCGCAATTGATTGGTTAGTACATACATGTGATCTCATGCTTTCTTTTCTAATTAAATTGTATCAGTTCTTATTCTTCTTTGAGGCAGATAAAAAAGACTTGATTAAATCAATTTTTATCTATTAAATATATTTATTGTCTGATGTATTTCCATTAAATCCATTAAATTGAATTAGAAATGAAAGCATGACAATGAATTTTCACACAATCAATTGCAACAGAAGAATGATGAATCGCACAACCTGATCTGCCACATAGAAAGGTAAAAATTGATAAAATGAAATGGTATTGAAGGAAACCAATGTATCTTCTGAATAAATCTATTGAGGAACTATGAAATAGAATATTTGAAATGTTCAGTTTTGAAGAAACTGACTGAACTACTCAGTACAGTGTGAAATCGATATAATTTTATCTACCGAAGAAATGAGATTCTGAAAACTAGAATGAGAATAAACGAACAAAATGAATTATGAAACTCCTCAACTTCACAGTTTCTGAATGAGCTTGATATGTTAGTTTTCGAAATTACCATTGGTTTGAACGGTTACTACTACTAGTTCGAATTGTTCTGATCTGAATACTCAAAAATTAATTTTTTAGTTTCGCAATTGATTGGTTTGTACATACATGTGATCTCATGTCTAATTTCCAATTAAATTTCATCAGTTTTAATTCTTCCATGAGGCAGATAAAAAAGGCTTGATTAAATCAATATTGATCTATGAAATATAGTCTGATCTGGTGATCAGCCGCAAAGAAAGATGAGAATTGATTAAATAAAGCCTTCTGCATCTTGACTTAGAAATGAAAGCATGGAATGAATTTTTACACAATCGATTGCAACAAAAGAATGATGAATCGTACTACCTGATCTGCCACATTGAAAAGTAAAAATTGATAAAATCAATTGGAATTGAATGCAACAAATCTATTGAGGAACTATGAACTTAATTATTTGAAATATTCAGTTCTGAAGAAACTGACTGAACTACTCAGTACAGTGTGAAATCGATATAACTTCATCTTTACTACTCAACACATTTCGTAATTTATATATTTCTGGGAACAAAAATGTGAACAAACTAACAAAGTGCAGTATGAATCTCTCGAATACCAAAGATAAAGTGTTCTCTATAGAGAACACTTATAAGCTTATAAGCTTTGAACACCTTATTCTTCATTGTAACAGTTTGAAACATATACCACATTACGTTACTCAGTAGTTCGAATCCTCTAGATCTAATATCTCAGTCATTTGATTTTATAGTTCCCCAATAGATTTGTTAGTAGATAGGTTATTGGTGGCATGAATTTTTTTCAATTTTAATATTCATTGTTGGTTTTCAAGAATCTAAGAGTTTGAAAATGTTCTTACTATTGATTTCTATATTATAATTAAGTAAAAATTGGTTGTCCATATCTTTTAAGATTTCTAGTTTTTCGAGTAGTATTATTTCAAAGTAGTTATTTTCTCTCTGAAGTATTTTCAGATTGTCAAATGTGATATGAGGTATCGTTAAAATGTGTTGAATCTGTGAAGTTTGGGAGATTCATAATTTAATTGGTTCGTTTATAGTTTTCAGAACCTCATTTCTTCGGTAGATAAAATTATATCGATTTCACACTTAGTAGTTCAGTCAGTTTCTTCGAAACGGAACATTTTAAATATTCAATTTCATAGTTCCTCAGTAGATTTGTTCGGAAGATACATTGGTTGCTGCCAATACCATTTGATTTTATCAATTTTAACCTTTCTATGTGGCAGATCAGGTAGTGCGATTCATCATTCTTTTGCTGCAATTGATTGTGTGAAAATTCAACTTACTAGTTTACTACTTAGGCTTTCCTTATTGAATTTTTCAATATGAAAGATTATGAGACTCAATATTTATTGTTGGTTTTCAAGAATCTACGAGTTTGAAAATGTTCTTACTATTGACTTCCATATTATATATATATTAAATGAGAATTGGTGCTTAAGATTTCAAGTTGTTCGAGTAGTTTTATTTTAAAGTAGTTATTTTTTCCTGAAGTATTTTCAGATTGTCAATTGTGATATGAGTTATCGTTAAAATGCGTGGCAGAAGCGAATGGGGCCAGAGGCCAGAGATGGATTGGTAAGGAGTGGGTTTGGATTGTATAGAGTACTAACGTTGCTCACTGGGTCTGCCTCGAACCGTATTCAGGTTCGAGGGGCCAGTAAAACCATAGTTGCTTCTTACAACTGCCCGAAAGGATTGGTTGGGAGTGGGTTGGGATTGTATGGAGTATTAACGTTGCTCACTGGGTCTGCCTCGATTCTCATTCGGGTTCGAGGGGTCAGTTAAGCTGTAGTTACTCCATGTGTTTTGGTCATTCTTAGTTTTTTTTCATCGGTTTTTTTTCATCGGTGGATTTTTGTAGAAAACATTTTTCTGTATCTCTTTAAGTAACAAAGTTACTACATGTTACGAGATGTTACGGCATGTTACGAGATGTCACGGTATGTTACGGCATGTTACGAACTGTTTGTAACGGGATGTAACGAGATGTTACGATATGTAAATTGATGTAACGTCATGTAACGAGTTGTTACGGTATGTTACGAGATGTTACGTCATGTAACGACCTGTTACGGGATGTTACGACTTTTTACGGTATGTAACAAGATGTTACGGAATGTTACGAAATGTTAAGGCATGTTACGAGAAACACCTCGTATCATTCCGTTGTTACGGAATGATACGAGATGTTACGGCATGTTACGAGATGTTACGTAATGTTACAACCTGTAACGGAATGTTATGACCTATTACGGGATGGTACGTCATGTTACGATTTGTAACCTCATGTTACGAGATGTTACGAAATGATACGAGATGTGAAGACATGTTACGGAAAGTTACGACCTGTAACAGGATTTTACGATTTTTTACGGTATGTTATACGAGATGTAACGAATAAACTTCGGAGGAGATGGAAAATGACCTCATTTTATAGGTAAATTAATTCTTTACGAACCACTTTTTTCAATAACCTACCGTTTTGAAAATATATCGAATAAACTTGGGGGGAGATGGAAAAATGACATTTTTTCATCTATTAATGAAAATAAATCGGCCTCTGTTCATCCGATCAGAATGATTGATACCTCATTATATAGGTAAATTGATTCTTTACAAACGTCCCCTTGACCTCTTTCTTTCATAACCTACCGTTTTGAAAATATATCGAATAAACTTGGGAGGAGATGGAAAATGACATTTTTTTATTTATAAATGAAAATAAATCGGTCTCTGTTCATCCGATCAGAATGATTGATACCTCATTATATAGGTAAATTAATTCTTTACAAGCCCACTTCTTTCCATAACCTACCGTTTTGAAAATATATCGAATAAACTTGGGAGGAGATGAAAAATGACATTTTTTCATCTATTAATGAAAATAAATCGGTCTCTGTTCATCCGATCAGAATGAGTAATACCTCATTATATAGGTAAATTAATTCTTTACAAGCCCACTTCTTTCCATAACCTACCGTTTTGAAAATATATCGAATAAACTTGGGAGGAGATGAAAAATGACATTTTTTCATCTATTAATGAAAATAAATCGGTCTCTGTTCATCCGATCAGAATGAGTAATACCTCATTTTATAGGTAAATTAATTCTCTTCGAACGCCCTCTTGATCATTTTTTTCTATAACCCACCGTTTTGAAAATATATCGAATGAACTTGGGAGGAGATGGAAAAATGACATTTTTTCATCTATTAATGAAAATAAATCGGTCTCTGTTCATCCGATCAGAATGATTAATACCTCATTTTATAGGTGAATTAATTCTCTACAAACGCCCTATTGACGACATTTTTCCATAAACCACCGTTTCGAAAATATATCGAATAAACTTGGGAGGAGATGGAAAAATGACATTTTTTCATCTATAAATGAAAATAAATCGGTCTCTGTTCATCCGATCAAAATGATTAATACCTCATTTTATAGGTATATTCATTCTCTACAAACGCCCTATTGACCACTTTTTTCCATAACCCACCGACTCGAAAATATATCGAATAAACTTGGGAGGAGATGGAAAATGATATTTTTTCATCTATTAATGAAAATAAATCGGTCTCTGTTCATCTGATCAGAATGACTAATACTTCATTTTTTAGGTAAATTGATTCTCCACAAAAGCCCTATTGACCACTTTTCTCCGTCACCTACCGTTTTGAAGAGATGGAAAATGACATTTTTTCATCTATTAATGAAAATAAATCGGTCTCTGATCATCCGATCATTTTTTAGGTAAATTAATTCTCTACAAACGCCCTATAGACCACTTTTTTCCATAACCTACTGTTTTGAAAATATATCGAATAAACTTGAGAAGAGATGAAAAATGACATTTTTTCATCCATTAATGAAAATAAATCGATTTCTGTTCATCCGATCAGAATGATTAATACCTCATTTCATAGGTAAATTAATTTTCTACAAACGCCCTATCGACCACTTTTCTCTATAACCTACCGTTTCGAAAATATATCGAATAAACTTGGGAGGAGATGGAAAATGATATTTTTTCATCTATTGATGAAAATAAATCGGTCTCTGTTCATCTGATCAGAATGATTAATACCTCATTATATAGGTAAATCAATTCTCTACAAACGCCTCATTGACCACTTTTTTCCATAACCTACCGTTTTGAAAATATATCGAATAAACTTGGGAGGAGATGGAAAATGACATTTTTTCATCTATTAATGAAAATAAATCGGTCTCTGTTCATCTGATCAGAATGTTAAATACCTCATTTTATAGGTAAATTAATTCTCTACGAACGCCCTATTGACCACTTTTTTCCATAACCTACCGTTTTGAAAATATATCGAATAAACTTGGGAGGAGATGGAAAAATGACATTTTTTTCTTCTATTATCAAAAATAAATCGGTCTCTGTTCATCCGATCAGAATGATTAATACCTCATATTATAGGTAAATTAATTCTCTACAAACGCCCTAGTGACCACTTTTTTCCATAACCCACCGTTTCGAAAATATATCGAATAAACCTGGGAGGAGATGGAAAATGATATTTTTTCATCTATTAATGAAAATAAATCGGTCTCTGTTCATCTGATCAGAATGATTAATACCTCATTATATAGGTAAATTAATTCTCTACCAACGACCCATCGACCACTTTTTTCCATAACCTACCGTTTTGAAAATATATCGAATAAACTTGCGAGAAGATGAAAAATGACATTCTTTCATCTATTAATGAAAATAAATCGGTCTCTGTTCATCCGATCAGGATGATAAATACCTCATTTTATAGGTTAATCAATTCTCTATGAACGCCCTATCGACCACTTCTTTCCATAACCCTACCGTTTTGAAAATATATCGAATAAACTTGGGAGGAGATGGAAAATGACATTTTTTCATCTATTAATGAAAATAAATCGGTCTCTGTTCATCCGATCAGAATGATTAATAACTCATTTTATAGGTAAATTAATTCTCTACGAACGCCCTATCGAGTACTTTTTCCCAAAGCCTACCGTTTTGTAAATATATCGAATAAACTTGGGAGGAGATGGAAAATGACATTTTTTCATCTATTAATGAAATAATAGATAGTAGGTTATGGAAAAAAGTGGTCAATAGGGCGTTCGTAGAGAATTTATTTACCTATAAAATGAGGTATTTATCATCCTGATCGGATGAACAGAGACCGATTTATTTTCATTAATAGATGAAAAAATGTCATTTTCCATCTCCTCCCAAGTTTATTCGATATATCTACAAAACGGTAGGTTATGGAAGAAAGTAGTCAATGGGGCGTTTGTAGAGAATTAATTTACCTATAAAATGAGTAATTAATCATTCTGATCAGATGAACAGAGACCGATTTATTTTCATTAATAGATGAAAAAATATCATTTTCCATCTCCTCCCAAGTTTATTCGATATATTTTCGAAACGGTGGGTTATGGAAAAAGGTGGTCAATAGGGCGTTTGTAGAGAATTAATTAACCTATAAAATGAGTTATTAATCATTCTGATCGGATGAACAGAGACCGATTTATTTTCATTAATAGATGAAAAAATGTCATTTTTCCATCTCCTCCCAAGTTTATTCGATATATTTTCAAAACGGTAGGTTATGGAAAAAAGTGGTCAATAGGGCGTTCGTAGAGAATTAATTTACCTATAAAATGAGGTATTTAACATTCTGATCAGATGAACAGAGACCGATTTATTTTCATTAATAGATGAAAAAATGTCATTTTCCATCTCCTCCCAAGTTTATTCGATATATTTTCAAAACGGTAGGTTATGGAAAAAAGTGGTCAATGGGGCGTTTGTAGAGAATTAATTTACCTATATAATGAGGTATCAATCATTCTGATCAGATGAACAGAGACCGATTTATTTACATCAATAGATGAAAAAATATCATTTTCCATCTCCTCCCAAGTTTATTCGATATATTTTCGAGTCGGTGGTTTATGGAAAAAAGTGGTCAATAGGGCGTTTGTAGAGAATTAGTTTACCTATAAAATGAGGTATTAATCATTTTGATCGGATGAACAGAGACCGATTTATTATCATTAATAGATTAAAAAATATCATTTTCCATCTCCTCCCAAGTTTATTCGATATATTTTCGAAAGGGTGGTTTATGGAAAAAAGTGGTCAATAGGGCGTTTGTAGAGAATTAATATAACTATAAAATGAGTTATTAATCATTCTGATCGGATGAACAGAGACCGATTTATTTTCATTAATAGATGAAAAAATGTCATTTTTCCATCTCCTTCCAAGTTTATTCGATATATTTTCAAAACGGTAGGTTATGGAAAAAAGTGGTCAATAGGGCGTTCGTAGAGAATTAATTTACCTATAAAATGAGGTATTAATCATTCTGTTCGGATGAACAGAGACCGATTTATTTTCATTAATAGATGAAAAAATGTCATTTTCCATCTCCTCCCAAGTTTATTCGATATATTTTCAAAACGGTAGGTTATGGAGAAAAAAGGTCAAAAGGGCTTTTGTAGAGAATCAATTTACTCAAAAAATGAGGTACTAATCATTCTGATCAGATGAACAGAGACCGATTTATTTTTATTAATAGATGAAAAAATATCATTTTCCATCTCCTCCCAAGTTTATTCGATATATTTTCGAAACGGTGGGTTATGGAAAAAAGTGGTCAATAAGGCGTTTTTGGAAAATTAATTTACCTATAATATGAGGTATTAATCATTCTGATCGGATGAACAGAGACCGATTTATTTTTGATAATAGAAGAAAAAATGTCATTTTTCCATCTCCTCCCAAGTTTATTCGATATATTTTCAAAACGGTAGGTTATGGAAAAAAGTGGTCAATAGGGCTTTCGTAGAGAACTAATTTACCTATAATATGAGGTATTAATCATTCTGATCGGATGAACAGAGACCGATTTATTTTTGATAATAGAAGAAAAAATGTCATTTTTCCATCTCCTCCCAAGTTTATTCTATATATTTTCAAAACGGTAGGTTATGGAAAAAAGTGGTCAATAGGGCGTTTGTAGAGAATTAATTTAACCATCAAATGAGGTAGCAATCATTCTGATCAGATGAACAGAGACCGATTTATTTTCATTAATGAATGAAAAAATATCATTTTCCATCTCCTTTCAAGTTTATTCGATATATTTTCAAAACGGTGGGTTATGAAAAAAAGTGGTCAATAAAACGTTTGTAGAGAATTAATATACCTATATAATGAGGTATTAATCATTCTGATCGGATGAACAGAGACCGATTTATTTCCATTAATAAAGGAAAAAATGTCATTTTCCATCTCCTCCCAAGTTTATTCCATATATTGTCAAAACGGTAGGTTATGGCAAAAAGTGGTCGATAGGGCATTCTTAGAGAATTAATTTACCTATAAAATGAGGTATTAATTTTTCTGATCGGATGAACAGAGACCGATTTATTTTCATTAATAGATGAAAAAAGGTCATTTTTCATCTCCTCCCAAGTTTATTCGATAAATTTTCAAAACGGTAGGTTATGGAAAAAAGTGGTCAATAGGGCGTTTGTAGAGAATTAATTTACCTATATAATGAGGTATTAATCATTCTGATCGGATGAACAGACACCAATTTATTTTCATTAATAGATGAAAAAATGTCATTTTCCATCTCCTCCCAAGTTTATTCGATATATTTTCAAGACGGTAGGTTATGGAAAAAAGTGGTGAATTAGGCGTGTGTAGAGAATTGCCTTACCTATTAAATGAGGTATTTATCATTCTGATCAGATGAACATAGACCGATTTATTCTCATCAATAGATGAAAAAATGTCATTTTCCATCTCCTCCCAAGTTTATTCGATATATTTTCAAAACGGAAGGTTATGGAAAAAAGTGGTCAACAAAACGTTTACCTATATAATGAGGTATTAGTCATTCTGATCGGATGAACAGAGACCGATTTATTTTCATTAATAGATGAAAAAATGTCATTTTCCATCTCCTCCCAAGTTTATTCGATATATTTACAAAACGGTAGGCTTTGGGAAAAAGTACTCGATAGGGCGTTTGTAGAGAATTAATTTACCTATAAAATGAGTTATTAATCATTCTGATCGGATGAACAGAGACCGATTTATTTTCATTAATATATGAAAAAATGTCATTTTCCATCTCCTCCCAAGTTTATTCGATATATTTTCAAAACGGTAGGGTTATGGAAAGAAGTGGTCGATAGGGCGTTCATAGAGAATTGATTAACCTATAAAATGAGGTATTTATCATCCTGATCGGATGAACAGAGACCGATTTATTTTCATTAATAGATGAAAAATGTCATTTTTCATCTTCTCGCAAGTTTATTCGATATATTTTCAAAACGGTAGGTTATGGAAAAAAGTGGTCGATGGGTCGTTTGTAGAGAATTAATTTACCTATATAATGAGGTATTAATCATTCTGATCGTATGAACAGAGACCGATTTATTTTCATTAATAGATGAAAAAATGTCATTTTTCCATCTCCTCCCAAGTTTATTCGATATATTTTCGAAACGGTGGGTTATGGAAAGAAGTGGTCAATGAGGCGTTATTAGAGAATTAATTTACCTATAATATGAGGTATTAATCATTCTGATCGGATGAACAGAGACCGATTTATTTTCGATAATAGAAGAAAAAATGTCATTTTTCCATCTCCTCCCAAGTTTATTCGATATATTTTCAAAACGGTAGGTTATGGAAAAAAGTGGTCAATAGGGCGTTCGTAGAGAACTAATTTACCTATAAAATGAGGTATTAATCATTCTGATCGGATGAACAGAGGCCGATTTATTTTCGATAATAGAAGAAAAAATGTCATTTTTCCATCTCCTCCCAAGTTTATTCGATATATTTTCGAAACGTAGGGTTATGGAAAAAAGTGTTCTATAGGGCGTTTGTAGCGAATTAATTTTCCTATAAAATGAGGTATTAATCATTCTGATCGGATGAACAGAGACCGATTTATTTTCATAAATAGATGAAATAATGTCATTTTTCCATCTCCTCCCAAGTTTATTCGATATATTTTCGAAACGGTGGGTTATGGAAAATAGTGGTCAATGAGGCGTTTGTAGAGAATTAATTTACCTATAAAATGAGTTATTAATTATGCTGATCGGATGAACAGAGACCGATTTATTTTCAATAATAGAAGAAAAAATGTCATTTTTCCATCTCCTCCCAAGTTTATTCGATATATTTTTAAAACGGTAGGTTATGGAAAAAAGTGGTCAATAGGGCGTTCGTAGAGAATTAATTTACCTATAAAATGAGGTATGAGTCATTCTGATCGGATGAACAGAGACTGATTTATTTTCATTAATAGATGAAAAAATGTCATTTTCCATCCCCTCCCAAGTTTATTCGATATATTTTCGAAACGATGGGTTATGGAAGAAAGTGGTCAATAAGGCGTTTGTAGAGAATTAATTTACCTATAATATGAGGTATTAATCATTCTGATCGGATGAACAGAGACCGATTTATTTTCGATAATAGAAGAAAAAATGTCATTTTCCATCTCCTCCCAAGTTTATTCGATATATTTTCAAAACGGTAGGTTATGGAGAAAAGTGGTCAATAAAGCTTTTGTAGAGAATCAATTTACCTAAAAAATGAGGTATTAATCATTCTGATCAGATGAACAGAGACCGATTCATTTTCATTAATAGATGAAAAAATATCATTTTCCATCTCCTCCCGAGTTTATTCGATATATTTTCGAAACGGTGGGTTATGGAAAAAAGTGATCAATAGGGCGTTTGTAGAGAATTAATTTACCTATAAAATGAGGTATTAATCATTCTGATCGGATGAACAGAGACCGATTTATTTTCATTAATAGATGAAAAAATGTCATTTTTCCATCTCCTCCCAAGTTTATTCGATATATTTTCGAAACGGTGGGTTATGGAAAAAAGTGGTCAATAAGGCGTTTGTAGAGAATTAATTTACCTATAATATGAGGTATTAATCATTCTGATCGGATGAACAGAGACCGATTTATTTTCGATAATAGAAGAAAAAATGTCATTTTTCCATCTCCTCCCAAGTTTATTCGATATATTTTCGAAACGGTGGGTTATGGAAAAAAGTGGCCAACAAGGCGTTTGTAGAGAATTAATTTACCTATAATATGAGGTATCAATCGTTCTGATCGGATGAACAGAGACCGATTTATTTTCGATAATAGAAGAAAAAATGTCATTTTTCCATCTCCTCCCAAGTTTATTCGATATATTTTCAAAACGGTAGGTTATGGAAAAAAGTGGTCAATAGGGCGTTTGTAAAGAATTAATTTACCTATAAAATGAGGTATTAATCATTCTGATCGGATGAACAGAGACCGATTTATTTTCATTAATAGATGAAAAAATGTCATTTTTCCATCTCCTCCCAAGTTTATTCGATATATTTTCGAAACGGTGGGTTATGGAAAAAAGTGGTCAACAAGGCGTTTGTAGAGAATTAATTTACCTATAAAATGAGGTATTAATCATTCTGATCGTATGAACAGAGACCGATTTGATCAATAGGGCGTTTGTAGAGAATTAATTTACCTATAAAATGAGGTATTAATCATTCTGATCGTATGAACAGAGACCGATTAATTTTCATTAAAAGCTGAAAAAAAATCTGCAATCCATATTTTACTTACTTTTTAAATAAATTCAGTTTATAGATTTTGCATTTTTCATTTTCGAGTTGCCTTCGAGAGCGCCTGCGTAATGCAGTTCGCTTCGGATCGATGAATTTTCAACGTCAATCGATTCATTAGACCAAGATTTATAATTATCAGTGATAACCGTTTTTGTAGATCCTACAGAATTTTCGCAAAATGGTGAAATATAGCGTTTTAGGGGGGGGTCAACCCCTTACTCATTTTTCGTCCAAAATTTCAAAATTTAAGATGATCATTTTATGTGCTTATATTGAAGAGGACTACAGACTGAAAAAGAATATGCAATCCATTTTTTATTCCGCCTGTTCAAACGGAAATTATGGAAGTTTGAAATATCGAGTTTTGGAAAAAATGCCCTTTGAACGGTGAAATTCTAAACGCTTGCAGATATCGATTCGAAAATTTTTTATTCATATTCAGCTACCTCGAAAACCTATAAAAACATACCAAACTTAATAAAGTCTGCCATACTTTTCAAATAAATTCAGTTGATAGATTTTGCATTTTTCATTTTCGAGTTGCGTTCGAGAGCGCCTGCTTAATGCAGTTCGCTTCGGATCGATGAATTTTTAACGTCAATCGATTCATTAGACCGAGATTTATAATTATCAGTGATAACCGTTCTGGTAGATCCTACAGAATTTTCGCAAAATGGTGAAATATAGCGTTTTAGGGGGGGTCAACCCCTAACTCATTTTTCGTCCAAAATTTCAAAATTTAAGATGATCATTTTATGTGCTTATATTGAAGGGGACTACAAACTGAAAAAGAATCTGCAATCCATTTTTTATTCCGCCTGTTCAAACGGAAATTATGGAAGTTTGGTATATCGAGTTTTGGAAAAAATGCCATTTGAACGGTGAAATTCTAAACGCTTGCAGATATCGATTCGAAAGTGTTTTATTTATATTCAGCTACCTCAAAAACCTATAAAAACATACCAAATTCAATAAAGTCTGCCATACTTTTCAAATAAATTCAGTTTATAAATTTTGCATTTTTCATTTTCGAGTTGCGTTCGAGAGCGCCTGCTTAATGCAGTTCGCTTCGGATCGATGAATTTTCAACGTCAATCGATTCATTAGACCGAGATTTATAATTATCAGTGATAACCGTTCTTGCAGATCCTACAGAATTTTCGCAAAATAATGAAATATAGCGTTTTACGGGGGGTCAACCCCTTACTCATTTTTCGTCCAAAATTTCAAAATTTAAGATGATCATTTTATGAGCTTATATTGAAGAGGACTACAGACTGAAAAAGAATATGCAATCCATTTTTTATTCCGCCTGTTCAAACGGAAATTATGGAAGTTTGAAATATCGAGTTTTGGAAAAAATGCCATTTGAACGGTGAAATTCTAAACGCTTGCAGATATCGATTCGAAAATTTTTTATTCATATTCAGCTACCTCGAAAACCCATAAAAACATACCAAACTTAATAAAGTCTGCCATACTTTTCAAATAAATTCAGTTTATAGATTTTGCATTTTTCATTTTCGAGTTGCGTTCGAGAGCGCCTGCTTAATGCAGTTCGCTTCGGATCGATGAATTTTTAACGTCAATCGATTCATTAGACCGAGATTTATAATTATCAGTGATAACCGTTCTAGTAGATCCTACAGAATTTTCGCAAAATGGTGAAATATAGCGTTTTAGGGGGGGTCAACCCCTAACTCATTTTTCGTCCAAAATTTCAAAATTTAAGATGATCATTTTATGTGCTTATATTGAAGGGGACTACAAGCTGAAAAAGAATCTGCAATCCATTTTTTATTCCGCCTGTTCAAACGGAAATTATGGAAGTTTGGTATATCGAGTTTTGGAAAAAATGCCATTTGAACGGTGAAATTCTAAACGCTTGCAGATATCGATTCGAAAGTATTTTATTTATATTCAGCTACCTCGAAAACCTATAAAAACATACCAAATTCAATAAAGTCTGCCATACTTTTCAAATAAATTCAGTTTATAGATTTTGCATTTTTCATTTTCGAGTTGCGTTCGAGAGCGCCTGCTTAATGCAGTTCGCTTCGGATCGATGAATTTTCAACGTCAATCGATTCATTAGACCGAGATTTATAATTATCAGTGATAACCGTTTTTGTAGATCCTACAGAATTTTCGCAAAATGGTGAAATATAGCGTTTTAGGGGGGGTCAACCCCTTACTCATTTTTCGTCCAAAATTTCAAAATTTAAGATGATCATTTTATGTGCTTATATTGAAGAGGACTACAGACTGAAAAAGAATATGCAATCCATTTTTTATTCCGCCTGTTCAAACGGAAATTATGGAAGTTTGAAATATCGAGTTTTGGAAAAAATGCCATTTGAACGGTGAAATTCTAAACGCTTGCAGATATCGATTCGAAAGTATTTTATTTATATTCAGCTACCTCGAAAACCTATAAAAACATACCAAATTCTATAAAGTCTGCCATACTTTTCAAATAAATTCAGTTTATAGATTTTGCATTTTTCATTTTCGAGTTGCCTTCGAGAGCGCCTGCGTAATGCAGTTCGCTTCGGATCGATGAATTTTCAACGTCAATCGATTCATTAGACCGAGATTTATAATTATCAGTGATAACCGTTTTTGTAGATCCTACAGAATTTTCGCAAAATGGTGAAATATAGCGTTTTAGGGGGGGTCAACCCCTTACTCATTTTTCGTCCAAAATTTCAAAATTTGAGATGATCATTTTATGAGCTTATATTGAAGAGGACTACAGACTGAAAAAGAATATGCAATCCATTTTTTATTCCGCCTGTTCAAACGGAAATTATGGAAGTTTGGTATATCGAGTTTTGGAAAAAATGCCATTTGAACGGTGAAATTCTAAACGCTTGCAGATATCGATTCGAAAGTATTTTATTTATATTCAGCTACCTCGAAAACCTATAAAAACATACCAAATTCAATAAAGTCTGCCATACTTTTCAAATAAAAAAAATCAATAGACCGCATTATGATTTTCAGTGATAACCGTTCTTGTTAGATCCTACAGAATTTCGCAAAATGGTGAAATATATCGATTTAGGGGGGTCAACCCTTACTCATTTTTCGTCCAAAATTTCAAAATTTAAGATGATCATTTTATGTGCTTAATTAGAGGACTACAGACTGAAAAAGAATATGCAATCCATTTTTGACGCCGTTCTACTTAGACGATGCTATATCGTTTTGCCCAAATGTCTGTAATTTTCGAATTTTGAGCCGAAATGGTCTCATCTCAAACGGTAGGGTTCGAATCCCTGAGGAAAATATGAGGTCAAATCAAATTCTGTAGGCAGCCGTCCGACCGGCCGTCCGTGAGAACAATAACTCTCGAACGGATTGTTCCTAGAGACTTGAATTTTTCAGGGTGTGTTCAGCTCCCAAATAGCTCGGTTAAGTTCGTTAACCAGAAAAATCGGTACAGGGTGTCCATAAAAAGGGCCATTCAAAATTTTTTCCTAATATTTCACACAAAACGAGGGCAAAAGGAATGAAATTTTTGCAAGCAACTTGCCAGATGCTCATAGTGAGCCTCTCGCCAAATTTTGTGGCCATAGATTAACAGAACCATAGAAATTCAATTGGAATATGAAAGAAGAAGTTTTTTATTTCAATAACCATTTTTACGATTCAAATGAAATTCCATTTGTAAGTGAGAATGAATACTGAATGTTCATGCAAAATTTCAAGAGGATAGCATCATCAGAATTGCATCCCTCGCTGGGATCGGCACCTTGACGTTGGTGTGAGGGCTTAAGTAACTACAATGAATCTTGGGGCGATGTCGACGGAACACAGTTCCGGCAGGGTCACCCATGTCGATAAGGTCCAAGACGAGTGGCGAAAAACTAAGACTGATCCATAAGCCTCCCTGTTAGGTCATGTCTCTGCAGGGAGTGCTTTGGCGCGGTGGGGATCCGCCCGAGTAGCCTCTATGGTTTGCTCTGAACAATCTCCCCCCAAGCCAGTGGTGGAACAGCATACGCCGAGGGCTGCATGGCCAGCGGGAAGGCTGGTCGCTAGTATGCGAACTCCTGGTACCGGGGGACCCCAGTTTAACTACCCTTGCTGCATCAACAGGCTCTGATGCAGTGGACTTAGTATTTCCTGCACAAAGAGAAACCCATATATGGAACAATCTAACACAAAAAAGGAAGAGGAGTCACCAAAGGAATCGCCAGAGACAACCATGTTTCTGAGATTCCCATGGAGACGGATGCGGTTCAGGCTGACGAAGGCCAACCGAAAAGACACCTGAGGTGCAGAACTCCCCAGTTCTAACCTCAACAATACCTGCCTCCTCAGCGGAGGCCATAACTGATGAAGACCGGCTCCTCGAAGGCACTTCTTCGGACGAATCTGTGCGGGCTCCGCTTAAAGAGCAGTCCAACAGACGACGTCTGAAGAAATCCGAGAGGAAAAGGTACAAATGGTTGGTGAGTCAGGGACATACGCACGAAGAGGCGCTCTTACTCTGCAAGCTGACCATCGCAGAACGGGAGGCCCTACATCCTGCTCCTGCTGTGAAGCGGGTCAGGTCCGAGGAGTCAACCCCCGAGCAAAGTGCGACAAAGAAAGAAAGCAAAAACGCAACAACCTGGGTCGTCGACGTCTCGAGCTGATCCCAAACGGGAACAATCGAGACCCTCGACGTCTCAGGGGAAAGGCGTAAAGGGCACGCAGAGACCACTCGACGCTCGAGTTGCCTCCACAAGTAGGCCTCAGCAGAAGTCCGGCTCTCGAACTGCCGTCAGCCGCCCAAATCCACCTACAGCGGGATGCTCAAGGGAGTAAAGGTTGGACTCGTTCCGGCCGATCATCCCGAGAGCAACCTAGCGGTAGAGGATATGACCGAGCTGGAAAAAGACTGGCTCGTCTTATACTGGGGTGTGAGGACAACATAGTCCCCACCTTCAATAATGTGGTATTTCGCCCAGGCTTCATGGTGATTAACTGTGATAATCAGGCTACAGCCGACTGGGTGAAATCCAAAGAAGAGGAGCTGCAACTCCCCCACATGAAGGTCCAAGTCAGGGATGAAAAGAACATCCCAGGTGCGGCGGTGGCCACTGCCTATTTCCCAAATAGCTTGGAGTACACCGTCGAGGAGATCCGGACCTTCATCGACAAACAAAACCCCAGTGTAAACACCGCTCAGTGGAAAGTGCTGAAGGTAGGGGACACGGGGAAAAACTGCCGAGAGATCGTTTTCTCGCTGGACTGTGGAAGCCTAGCCGCTCTACAAGCGCTAGATTGCATGGTCAACTACAGACTGGAAAGGTCAAGTTTTGGGAAAAAACCAGCGAGCACTCAAAGCTCTGCGCGCTGCTGGCGAGGTGGTACCTGGAGTTCTGGCGCCGTGGTTCACGATTCTGCCCTAGCGGAGTCAGAGCCCTCGGCGTCAGCCCAGGCGACTGTTACGCCGGCTCCAATGGAAGTAGTCCAAACTTCCAGCAGGGCGGAGGAAGAGCCCAAGACAACAAAGGCTCTTAAGCAAGAGAAACCGGGGGACAGAAGGCCGCCTCCACTCCGGCAGGAGCGCGACAAGCGACCTATTCCCCGGAATAAAGGAAAACCGTGGAAACACACAAAGGAGGAACACCATTAGGTGCCTCCAAATCAACCTCCACCACGCCAAGGCTGCTACAGATGCGGCCCTCTGGAGGTTGGTAAAACAAGACCTAGACGTAATGCTGGTACAGGAGCCTTGGGTCATGGGATCCAAGATCAAAGGACTACCAAATGGGTCAGGTAAACTTATTTATCATGAAGGGGCGCTGGCCCCCAGAGCGGCACTCTACATTAACAAAAACTTACAATATCTGCCTCTCTCCAGATTTATACAACGCGACATTGCAGCAGTAGTTATGGATGTCCGTCTTCCCGGAGGTAACGTCAAAGTGGTCATAGCTTCAAGTTACCACCATGAGGAGGAAGCATCCCCACCCGAGGAGGTGGCCAATTTGGTGAACTACTGCAAAAAGCTGAACATGCAATTCATCATCGGATGTGATAGCAACGCACACCACACAGTCTGGGCGAGCTCTAATATCAACAGAAGAGGTGAGAATTTACTTGATTTTCTTATGACTGAAGGGGGGGGAGTAGCAAATCGGGGTAGTGAACCTACATTCCGCAATGCAATCAGGGAAGAGGTACTGGACCTTACCCTTATTAGCCCAGCCCTACATCACAAAATTTCGAACTGGCATGTCTCAGATGAGGCTTCCCTATCTGACCACAGACAAATCCGGTTCGACATCGACATTGAGCCGATAATACAGGAGCCTAAAAGGAATCCTAGAAGGACCAACTGGGAGCTTTACCGCTGTCTGCTGGAGGGCAGCGGGGAGCTTTCGGGGGTCAGGGGCATGGACTCTGTGGATGGCATTGACCTGGCTGCGGAGCACCTCCGAAGCCGGATTTTAACGGCTTATGAGGATAGCTGTCCGCTCAAACGGTCGACATCCAGTAGGGACGTGCCCTGGTGGAACTCCAACCTCGCAAAGCTACGTAAGAAAGCCCGCACACTATATAATAAATGGTCTAAATCTAGGACGCTGGAAGACAAGACTGCTTATAGAGCGGCAACGACTGAATATAGTAAAGAACTGCGTAATGCCAAGCGGAAGTCGTGGCGTACCTTTTGTCAGAGCATTGAGGACACGCCAAATGCCGCCAGACTACATAAGGTCTTATCAAAAGACCATAGTAATGGTCTAGGGCAGCTAAGGGGAATGGATGGTGAGATGACTGGCACAGATGACGAGACGTTGTCACTCATGCTAGAGACTCACTTTCCAGGCTCCCGAATCTTTCTGGGCAATAAACCGAATCAGGATGTCTCGGCACCCAGACGAGGAGCCAGAAAGATTGCCGCCAAACTCTTTACAAAAAGAGGGTTCGATGGGCAATCGAGTCCTTCAAACCTTATAAATCTCCAGGCGGGGATGGCATCTACCCGGTACTGCTTCAGAGGGGACTGCAGGTCATACTCCCGGACCTCGTGGACCTCTTTCGACGGAGCTTCACCTGGGATACATCCCTGAATGCTGGCGGGACGTGAGAGTGAGCTTCATTCCTAAGGCTGGTAAACGGCCAGGGACTGATGCAAAATCATTCCGCCCTATCAGCCTATCCTCCTTTCTCTTGAAAGCGATGGAGAAGATAATTGATCAAGATATTAGAGCGGGCTTACTTTCTAAGTTTCCTCTACACAAAGATCAGTATGCATATCAAGCAGGAAAATCAACGATTTCAGCTCTCCATAGCCTCACCAGGAAACTGGAGAAAGCCTTAGAGTTCAAAGAGGTTGCTCTTTGCGCTTTTATTGACATAGAAGGCGCGTTCTCGAATACGCCAAGGAAGTCCATCCACCGTGCGCTGGTCAAGAGAGGAGTGGAGCCGGCAACGGTTGCTTGGATTATGGCTTCGCTGAACAGCCGGATAATCAATATGCAACTGGGCGCAGCTTCAGTTACTGCGACGCCCGGAGACGGATGCCCACAAGGGGGATGCTTATCGCCACTCTTGTGGTCATGGTCGTTGACGATCTTCTTAAACACTTACAAGTGCGGGTTTTGAGATCTGCGGTTACGCAGATGACCTTGTGATAATGGTTCGGGGTAAGCATGACGACACATTAGTGATCGAATGCAAACTGCCCTAACCTTAACTCACGAGTGGTGTCTCCGAGAAGGTCTCAATATAAATCCCAAAAGACGATATTACTGCCATTCACCAAGAGGAAAAAACTCTCTCTTAAAACAATTACTATGAACGGGACCACCCTAACCCCAACGAACCACACCAAATATCTTGTGTGATCTTCGACAAAAACTCTCCTGGAGTTTACACCTCGAAGCTGTGATCAGTAAGGGCCAGAGAGCTCTCTTCATATGCCAGAGGATGGTCGGAGGTACGTGGGGATTAAAACCTGAACTAAACGATTGGATTTACAAATCCATTGTTCGGCCAATCGTG
>JACDNR010000348.1:0-26185 GCA_013421045.1 Propylea japonica | reverse complement strand
TGTTAGGCCGCTCGCAGACCAAAACGACGCGACCGCGACGCGACAGCAATTTCCAATCGCCGAGAGGTCGCGCACCTTGTTTTGAATAGGAGCTCGCACACCGGGGAGGGACGAGACCGCGACGATACCTGTCAGATGCCGATCTCGGGAGACAGAATCTCGATCGCCAGCGATGCGCGACCGCAAATTGTAGTCGCCGAGAGATCGCGCACCTTGTTTTGAATAGGAGCTCGCACACCGGGGATACAGCGACGCGACTGCGACGATACATGTAAGCGATTGATTTCGGGAGACTGAACATGTCAGTCGCGAGGAGACTGTATCGCGAGTGAAAAATGAACTGGCTCCCAAATAGGTGCGATTATTGCAAAATTCTTTTTTATACAAGAGTTCGGTGAATGAGTATTCACGGTATAACCATGAGTAGAATCATGACAAATTAAAAAAATACAATGGACTTCAATTTTGCTCTACCAGGTGCTTAAAAAATATTGGTGGAATTATGACTCGTATCTTGAAGATAAGGTTGATTCTTGATAAGGAAAATTTCTGAAAAGCAGGACCGTATCAAAAAAATGTGTATCATTTCAGAAAAAAACTGATTTTCACGTTCGAAGCGGGAAAAAAACTACCTAGTGAATTTCCCAACTTTTTCGCATTTCAAAATATCAATCTGGTCATATCTGATGCCTGCAATAGCAATCTCGATAATCCGGACAGCGATAATCTGCATTCTTTGATAGTCCGGATCGAACCGATCTCGTTATGTACCATATGTTTCAATCAACCGAATTTTGATAATGGTAATCATTCACATAATAACTTTTTGAAAGCCTGTTTAGAAAATGAAGTTTTTTTGATTCAGATGTTTTGCTTGGATAACTAAAAACATTCATATGAAAGAAAATATGGTAGTCTTGAATTCACATTATTCAGAACGTCTCTGGTAACCATTGATCTGGATTATAATAGTGGTTATACTGTACAGGGTGCACCTTGTGTTTGCTATCTTTCTTATTTTGTATAATAGATATAGAGCGTTTCGGTTTTCGTAAAACTGAAGGTTACAACCGATGAATCCCCAAAGCCTCTTTGGTTTTTGAGATACTGGGTGTTTTTGAAAATGTCGTATTTACAGAAACTTCTCATATTTCTGCTAATTTATCGAAAAAGGGGCAATGAATTTTTTCGTTTAGGTACCAAGTTCTATGATTTGTTCCAAAATATTCTACGGGGACAATTCAAGAAGTTATTCGACTCAAATTTATTTTCCAAATGATACCTTCCTGACTCATAATATTTTTCATTGAATGAAAAATCATCATATTCTTATTGATGATTGCGGAGGCTCTCCAAAAATGTACCTGAGGAGTCGTAGGTATCGAAAAAAAATGAATAAATAAATAATAAGATATTGAACTCTTCAAGTCCTCAAAACAAGTCTGCGGGGTCAGATCAAAAAGTTATCCGACCCCAATTATTTTTCAATCACACTATGTCAAAAACGAATGGCCTAAATTAGTGCTATTTGAAACTTCTTGTATTAATTGTAGCTTTTAACCATATTATATTTAGCCGAGCCGCACACCAAAAAAATATGAAACATTTTCATTCATAAAAACAGCTCGAGTCTTATTTTATCAATGAAAACTGTTTCATGTTTTTTGTTTCAAGTTTCATGTTTCTTTGGTGTGGGGCCCGGCCTAAATTCACTGCACCGATTACATTGTTATTATCGGGGTTGAACCAAGCTCAATCACTATCCGGACATGCTGTATATTAGGTGGAACTTTTGTTTTATTTAAGTAAAAAATCACAACCAAAATTGTGAAAATATTTTGCTGCTGCTTTTTTTCGAAAAAATATCATATTAGTTATCTAGGGATTATGAACACACATGAACGAAAAGATCATTGGCATAGATTCCCGTCGAACATTTCATAGAGTTCTACTGATTGAAGTGAATTGGAATTTCCATATTTCATTATAACTTTTCTATGCCTAATAATCACAGACTGATTCACCGAAAGCTAGTTCGATGAGCTTGAATAATAATCTATGAATTAAAACAATATAATAACTGCGTGAATATTGAATGACGTTTTTTCGAAATGAATGAGGAAGGAAATAATATAAAATTCGTTCAACTTGTGGAGAAATACCCCTGTCTATATGATTATAGATCATCGGAATACTCCAGACGAGAAGTCACTGAAAAAGCTTGGGCAGAAATTGGAACAGAAATGAAATGCACAGGTAAGTAAGCTTTACATTAATTTATTAGTTTTTAGGAATAAAATGAGTGGTTAAACACAATACTGCCACTGCCACGGTAATGAACCTTCACTACTGATGAAATAATCACAAAGATAATTGCGTATTCCAATTGGATTTCTGGTCAAGACATGGTTTTCTCTTTCTATTTGAGGTGGAGTAGATGCTCTATAATTCATTCCGTTTGGAAATGTACTCTGGTACATTCGACCTTCCAGTTGACGTATGAAATTGTGAAGGACACAACAGCATAAGATGATATGTGTTATAGTTGTACTATTACTACAAAGTATAGGGTTTTGAAGTACTTGAAATTTTTGGCACATCATTCCAAAAGAACATTCAACGGTTTTTCGACCTCTGCTTAATCGGTAATTGAAAATTCTTCTTTTGTTATTCAGCGTCCGTTGTGGAACGGAACGCCGCATTAAAATTTTTTCAGAGGGAACGCCTCATCACCAATGAAATAAAAAGGAAATTTTGTCCACTTGCGTCATTTGGCAAAACTTCGTCTTCTGGAATGATCAATCTTTCTGTATCCAACCATTGTCCGAATCTTGAGGCACGAAAAACTCCACCATCACTATTTCTTCCGGCAAACCCTGTTTCAACAGTTGTAAATAAACCATCTGCATCACTACATGCCATCAAAATAAATGAATGGTAGTGTTTATAATTGAAATTAACTGATCCAGATCCTGGAACTTTTTAATTTTTATATGTTTGCCGTCTACTGCTCCTAGACAATTTGGCAAGTTCCATAATTCTTTAAAGCGATACGCAATGTTTTTCCATTTTTCTCTATCTGGTAAGGGTAGATATTCAGGCTGAAGAGAATCCCAGATAGCTTTAGTCGTTTCAGCAATTATCCCAGAAATGGTCGAATCCCCTCTGACGAAATGGAATGAAAGGCATCTAAATGTGCTTCCTGTAGCCAAATACCTTCAACAAAAAAATTGAAAAAATATATATGTATAATATATAAAGATACATATGTATACTCCGTTCACGAAAGGTTGAGCACATAGTAGGCGTTTCTTTATTTATCTGAAGTTGGCAGTATTTGCTGTCATAACGTAAAATAAATTCAATGTTGCCGAATGTAGCCGGCCTCGTCCGATGAGCTTGCGAGTTATCAGACAACTCTATGCAATATTGACAACATTGCGTATCAATCTGACAAGAAAATAAACATCATAACCTAAAATTTTAATATACACAGTGGAATATGTCAAATTATCATGGCCAACCGACGGCTCAACCTTTCGTGAACGGACTATATGAGGTGCAATTTTCGGAAAATACAGGGTGTTTTCGAATGTGAGTTGTTTTGACAGGTAATAGAACTCATCAAAATGAGTAATTTCAGACCATCACATGTTCGTTATAGGAGAGCGCACTATGATGATTTCAATATCGGATCTGGTCTGAGTCACGTTACTTATTGTTTGTGATATATTCATCATTAATATTATAAGTATTTTGGGATAATTTGATAACATGACATTGGGATGGATGCATGTAACTTTTCCTTATTGGGCCTTTCTCCAATCGAATGGTGATCCTAATCATATTTCATTCTGAAAGAACTAAATATTTTGCGTCGCGTTTTGACTAGATCACAGGAATGTACTTTACCAGTACAGAGTCGCAATAAGGTATTGATCCCAAAATTCTTTAATTTTTTTTACATATTCCTTATGAGCAAATACGTTGAATACAATTTTGTTGAGTTCTACCACCTGTCAGCCTCACCCCAAAAAATGTAACGGTTTGCAAAGGTTAACGAGAAAAATTCAGATTTTATTCTTTGCTTTTTCAACCAAGAAAACAACATGAAAATCCATTCGGTTGGACATTAGTTTTTCGTGAAGAGATAGATGAAATTAGCGACTTGATAAATGATGTGATGGCGGGAAATTGACTACAAAACATTTTTTTTAGTTCAGCAGCCAAGGAAAAGTGGAAAAATCTGAGAACGGCGTATGTTGGAGGAGAAAACTACCTCCGAGTGGGTCAGGAGCTAAAAATATTAAGCCGTATTTGAGTGCTTATATGGAGTTCATTACACTTTTATAAAAACGCATTCATCAGAATATGGAAATGTTCCATTATTAGAACCACTTGCATCACAGAATATATAGAAGATAAGATGAAGAAACAGCTGCTGCGGTGTCAGAGCCTGAATGTGAGGTGACACAAAGGACAGAAGTAAGAAAAGGTTCGAAAAGAAAATGTAAGATAAGTGATGTGGACAAAACATTTATTGAATACCTTGAGGCGAAGAAAAAGAAAGAAGAATCATCGTCTGCTTCTGAGAATCCAAGGAGGAAATTTTGGAAAGTCTCCTCCAGAATGTGACGAAATGTCTGAACTTAAATTTAGGGTATTCAAGAGGAGAGTTTTCCAACTAATTGACGAAATAAATCATCTGCCTCTCAATTCAACCCTTTATCATCCACATCTACTTCATCAACTTATGATGGATCAAGTGTGGATTATTCTTCGCCGTCCCGATCAGATGTTTATCAAAATTTCAACAATAGTTATTATCCGTAAATAAATAAATCTGAATACTGCCATTCGTTCAGTAGTTTTTTTTTTTAAGAATAAATAAGATTTTAATTCAAATGTGTTTTGTTCTGATATGCCATGGATAGGTACTCACCTCAAAGTAATTAGGAGTCTTTCAGCAGCTCCAATACTTTCCCTATAATTCGTATCCATTTTTTGGATTGCAGGTGTAACAGCAGCTAGTAAGATATTGAAAGTTTCCTTTGACATTCTGTAAAATAACTGGAATCTTTCTGGATCACCAGCAAGTTCCTATGCCAAAACAAACATTCTCCGATCTTCATTAGTTCTAATATAAGGATGAATCCAATGATTGCGTTTACGCTTTCTCTTTTGAGATAAATATAAGCCAATATTACATCTTCATCGCTGCTTGACATTTTTGACAACAATCACTGATATGAAAACACTGTATATTTTTTTACTTGCCAATATAGGTAGCCTAGCGACCGAATATCGTATAGCGGTAGCGTCGCTTTGGTGTGAACGACCGATTTTGCTCATCTCCACGATTCAAATCGCATCGCGGTCGCGTCGCGATCGCGTCGTTTTGGTCTGCGAGCGGCCTAACGTTTCTCATTTTCGAGCGCTCGTTTACTTTAACGAGTGCTATATCGTTTTGCTCAAATATCTATAATTTTCTGATTTTGTGCCGAAAATGTTCTCAAACGATAGGATTCCCTATGACGTTTCGTGGTCAAATTCAATTCTATCCGTCCGCTTGCACAATAACTTTCCGAAGGATTGTCCAAAGACTTGAAATTTTCACGGTTAAGTTCGTTAACCAGTCAAATCGTACAGGGTGTCAAACAAGTTAATCATCGTTTCAACGGTGTTATAATTCTCCTTCATTCAACTTTAACAATTGGCCCTACGGGCCGAATCTTCTGAGCGACCTTGTATGATTTTGACAACCGGGTATTCCCCCAAGAAGAATAATGGCTCACTCATTCATATCCTCACGATTAAGAGTTAAAAACAGGTAGACAAATCTCTGCGTGCATATGGAGCGCCTCATTACTGACCAGATATGATTTTAATATCCCTCAGTCGCAGCCACTTCCATTGCTTATATCGGTTTTTTCGAAGCCCATAGAAAGGCTCAGGTCCAGCAGGTGCTAATTCCGATGCATTTTTTGTAAGTTCATTGGTTCTTCCATTTCCTTCAACACCACACATGGCCCTACCATCCAAAGTCACTTTATTGCCAATGGCTTAACGATGTTGCGGCACTCTCAGGTCATATAACAGTCTGTTATCTTTGTCAGGGTCTTCATCTGGACCTACTTACATTAGTCAAACTCTTAAAAGTATATAAAATTGAACAAAAGCAAATTCACTCAAATTTGTTTACATTTGTTAATTTTGAACATAATTGATAAAATGGAGATAAATTTCATATTGCACTACTAATACTTCTTTGGCGGGTCTTCATACAATAATAATATCTTGAATATTTTTTCTTAATCTATTTGATACTCTCATATCCATATATGAAATTCCCCTCATGGGGTTGAAATTCCCATCAAGATTTCATCATAAATCTTTGAATGCTGTCGATTGGCTGAAGAATAAACTCCAATTTTCTTTTGTAATTCCTTTTTAGGTGTGGCATAAACTTCATCAATAATTTCTAGATCTTCAACAATTTCAGAAGTTTCAGTTATTTCCATTTTTTCTTCATCATATAGTACCATACTGGGAACATGCTTTTCAATTAACATACACTGTAATCTAGATCAAACCATACTATCCTCAATTTCTTTCACTTCTGTTTCGGGTTATTTTTCTGATTTCATTTCATTCTCATTTATTCTTGAATTCAGAATTTGATAAAAATTAGACATAGTCTCCTCAAATTTCTTTTTCTTTCTATTCTGCTTTCTATCCTTTCTGTAAATTTTTCAAACATCTCTCTTGAATTATTTTCCATTCTTTCTAATCTTCTTCATTTTCTTCCATTATCCCTTCCATTCTTTTACCTTTTCTTCTATTTTCCTTTCCATTCTTTCTACATTTTCTTCCATTTTCCTTTCCATTGTTTCTAATTCTCAAATAACATTTCCAATATATTTTCTATTGCTAGAAATTCCAAACGCCAATTTGTTTATGGAGTTCTACAATTCCTTCAGAATTCGAAACACCAGCAAGATTTTTTTTATTTCATTGCATGATCCTATAAAATTAGTTCCCTGATCGGAATTGAGATGGGCACATCTGCCTCGTCGTGAGACAAATCTTCTTAAACACGCCAAAAAGGCATCGCTGCTTAATCGGAAGCTAATTCTAAGTGTAAAGCTTTCGTGGATATGCACACAAATAAGCATATATAAGCTTACATGTTTTGGCACCTCGGTACCTATTCATGAGAATGCGAAAAGGACCTCCGTAGTCAACCCTGACCGGAGAAACGGTTTCACTTCAGATATCCTTGGTAGAGGAAGATTGCCCATCATGGTTTGCGCAGGAGTTGGATTGACTCTCCAACATTTATGACACCTCGATAATACGGATCTTATAGCGCGACGAGCTGACAAAATCCAAAATTTTCTAGAAATAAGGAATTGTGTGGTTTGCTTACCCGCATGTTATAACTTCTTGTGATAATATTCTATCAACAATTCGACTGAGCGACCTTTTCTAGGTAGCAAAATAGGGTGCTTTCGGTCATAACTTAGGTCAGCATATGTTAACCTACCACCAACACGTAAAATATGATTTTCATCGAAAAAGCGTCCAACTTCCGTAGCGGTTTAGAAAATTGTTTATCTCCGATGTCGGAAGCAAAATGTATAGATTGGGTTCGCAAAATTAATAATTCAAAAGCGTCATTTAATTCAACTGATTTAAGGAAACCTGTGCGTTTTTTATCTTTTGAATATAAAACGTAAAACGAACGCAAGAATACGTTGTAGGCGACCAAAAGATGAAATGTTATTAATCAGTTCATCTATAATATTTGTTTTCGTTTTCTACCAAAAGAACCGTTTTTCGTTCTTCCTCACTTGCAACCAATTCTATCTTTTCTGGTTTCCAGTCTAGATTTCGTAAAAAATCAGGACCATGAAACCAAACTATTATTATTTAAAAGTTCCGACGGAAAAAAGACCACGAGAGACTGCATCGGCGGGATTGAGTTGCGACCTAACATAGCTCCAATATGATGATGGGAGCTTTTCTTGTATGAAGATACTCTGTTTGCGACAAAAGTTTGCTAACGATTAGGATTGGCGTTTAAACCAAGCTAAAACTATCTGTGAATCTGAATAAGCATTATATTCATTGTGTTTTATTTTGCCTTTCAAAATAGACTGAATCCAACAAACCACCTTTGCTAACAAAACAGCTCCGCAAAGTTCCATACTAGCAATGGACATCTTTTTTGAACATAAAGCAACTTTTGATTTTGCGGACATGAGGTATGTTCTCACCTCATTCTCTCTTATATTCTAAATAGATGGATGTACCATAACCCTCTCGGAGGCATCAGAAAACGCATGAATTTCTACTATATCCATTTAATTGAATCAAAATATCGCGGAATTTGAATATTCGAAAGCAATTTCACTCTGCTTTATATTTCAACCAAACCCTCAAATTTCTTTGTCCGGAACATCATCCCAGTCTAGACCTGCGAGCCACAATTTTTGAATTAAATATTTACATAAAATGTAACAGGAGCGAGAAATCCAAGTGGATCAAAAATTCTGGCTAACGCAGACAATAGATTTCGTTTTGTTATAGCGCCATCAATTGGATCAACATTATAGAAAAAAATGTCCCGAGTAGAGTCCCAATAAAGACCCAAAATTTTAATTTATATAATGGGATCCATCTCTAAAGAAAGCGCAGTAGAAGATGCCAAATCTGGAGGTAAATCTTTCAAAAATTCTAGCTCATTGCTAGCCCATTTGCGCAATTCAAAACCTCCCTTAGCCAACATTTTTATGAGTTCATCTCGAGCATTTTTTGCCTCTAATAATGAATCTTTTCTGCTGCAAACATCATCGATATATGTATCATCCTCCAAAATTTCTGCGGCAGAAGAAAATTGATTTTTTCATCTAGAGCGAGCTGACGCAATGTGCGTAAAGCGAGAAATGGAGCACAATTAAACCCAAATGTTACGGTTTTATACGCCAATCGATCAACTCATCGGATGGTGAAAATCGAAAAATAAGACGCTGATAATCTCTGAATTCCGGTGTCGATACATCTGTTTTATATCTGCTGTAAAACAAATTTTCCTCAACCGAAAATTTATTAAAATTCTCGATAAATCCTTCTGTAATTTTGGACCAACATGAGGGCAATCATTTAATGTTTTCTCGACATTAGACATTTTTGCTGATGCGTTGAAAACCACTCTCAATTTTGTACTAGTTTTATCAGGACGAAATACAGCGTGATGGGGCAAATAAAAATTATTCGTATCTTGAACGGGATCGACAATTTCCATATGAGATAAATCTAAATATACCTTTATTACTGCACAATATGCTTCATATAAACTAGGATTTTTTATCAGTCGACGTCCTAATGACAAAAAACGCTGAACTGCCATATCTCGACTTCGCGGGAATAAGGGATTTGTTTCCTTGAAAGGAAGTGGTACCACGTAACGACCCTCATTCGTTCTGTAAAAATTATTTCGAAAAATATGTCACGTATATCTTCAACCGCTTCATTATCAGTTTCTGGAACCGATTCTAAATAAAAAAATTTTTATTGTTTCATTTAAATTCTCAACACAATGTGTCGAACAAAATAATAAGTTGAAAGAATTAGTATTATTATTAATCTTTCCGATTAAAACGTAGCCGAAAATTGTATTGAAAGCATCTGGACCTCCTTGCTGACCAAGTTTGCGAAAGTATTTTATTAGAGGGTAGTTTTCCGCAATTTCAGGAAGCACAGTTGCATTAACCAACAACGTAGACTCATTTACCCCGATGGGTTTGATGAAAACCTCAACGTTACCGATACTTTGCTTATGTATATAGTTCATTTCCGATTCCGTTAATAATGGTATTGCATGGGGAACTACGAATACCTAAAGCAGAAAAACACCTTTTAGAAATTATAGAAATTTCAGAACCGGAGTCTAAAACAGCCCGAAAGCGTTTAAAATTTCCTCATCCAGTTTGAATTTCAATGAGTGCCGTACACAGTAAAACCTGTGGTCGCGAGACCGTGGACGCGGCCGAGCACAATACCATCGGACATGGTAGCTTGAGCGAGGGATCGTGTTGATCGGTCGGGGTCTTGGTAGACTGACTTGAATCAGTGGCGTCGCTGCGGTTGTTGTCACGGTCAAAATGCAAAGTTGTGTGATGCGTTTTGCAAGAACATTTCTTGCACGAAGCGGTGGATTTGCAATTTCTTAGGTCATGAAAACTACTAAGACACGCAAAGCACAAATGTTGACTTTTACAAAAATTAAGTATGTCGTTCTCTTGGCGTTCTTGCCAAATATTTCACACAATTATAAGATGCATGATCAGACTGACACATAGCACATTTTGGATTTTTAGATTTTGCTTGTGCAATGAAGGAGTTCTTTTTGAGAAGAATTAATATTTTTTCCACAAACGTCAAAAAATGACAAGGTTCGCGCATTGGCAAGAATATGCGAAGTGACCCTTTTTGAGCGCTCGTTCTACTTAGACGAGTGCTATATCGTTTTGCCCAAATGTCTGTAATTTTCGAATTTTGAGCCGAAAATGGTCTCAAACGATAGGGTTCGACTCCCTGATGGAAAATATGAGGTCAAATCAAATTCTGTAGGGCCGGCCGTCCGGCCGTCCGTGAGCACAATAACTCTCGAACGGATTGTCCTAGAAACTTGAAATTTTCAGGGTGTGTTAAGCTCCCAAATAGCTCGGTTAAGTTCGTTAAGCAGAAAAATCGTACAGGGTGTTCCATAAAAAGTGGCCATTCCAAATTTTTGTTCCTCAATATTCACACAAAACGAGGGCAAACGGAATGAAATTTGCAGCAACTTGCCAGATGCTCATAGTGAGCCTCTCGCAAAATTTTGTGGCCATAGTATTAACAGAACCATAGAAAATTCAATTGGAATATTGAAAAGAAGAATTTTTTTATTTCCATAACCAACTTTCCGATTCAAATGAAATTCATTTTGTAAGTTGAGACAGATATCCTGAATGTTCATGCAGAATTTCAAGACGATAGCATCATCAGAACCATAGAAATTCCAATTGGAATATTAAAGGAAAGACTCTTTATATTTCCATAACAAGATATCCGAATCAAATGAAATTTATTTTTGGAATTGAGATTTATATATTGAATGTTTGTGCAAAATTTGAAGATCATAGCATCATCCGAACTATAGAAAATTCAATTTGAATATTGAAAAAAAAATTTTATTTTCATAACAAGATATCTGAATTGAGTGAAATTTATTCCTGGTATAAAGATTGATATACTGAATGTTCATGCAAAATTTCAAGAGGATCGCATCATCAGAACCAATAAAATTTAATTATTTTAATTTTCAAGTGTGACCATAGAATTGAATTTTTTTAATTGTTTATATATAAAGTATCAATTTCAAGTCATATACAGAATTTTGAGATATTGCTCCACCAGAGAACGAGCGCTCAGAAGCTCCTGCTCAGGGCTTGCTTCCATTTTTTTCATTTTCCTTTGTTACTATGACACCGTGCGCGAAGTAGTGTGCGAAATACTTACTTCGCACACTGCATGTAAACTATATGGGACTTTTATATTTTAACCTTTATGTTCCTCAATCAAGCAAAAATCCAAGAAATCATTTATTTAAGGAAATCAATAATTTAGAAAACACATAAAACAATCATCAGAAATCTACCTTAACCAACAAATAGGTTTCATCATCTGCCTCTCTTATGAATTTTTCAACTTCCTCTCTAGTCATCACCTTTCTTAGGATGTTGTAGAATACCTATTTCATTCAAAGCGCTTTGTCGCAAAGCAACATTCTTTCGTAACTTATCCGACATTTCAAGAGATAGAGAACAAATGAATACTTCAACAACAATAATTATAACTTTATTAAAAATTGGCGTTTGAAAATGCGCATGTCTATGTATTAACAGAAGAAGTGAGATATGCAGATAATGAACATATGTAAATCGAGAACATAAGCAGGGTATGTATATCGATGCTGGGTTGACAAACAGATAAGAAACAAAAAAAAATTTTTTTCAAAACTTTAATTTTTCAAAATTGAGTTCCAAATATTTAATGAGAACCCCCAAAATTAAAAGTACCAGGTAATTCTATACGGTTCGAAGGACCATGTGTTGCAATTGAGGGTAAAAAAAAGAAATAAAAATTATATATAGGTTTATTGCGTACCCCCTTCGATAGCAGCCGGAGAGAATTACTTGGACCTTAACCGATATACGTCGAATATCAGAAATGGTAACCGTATGCACTGAGAAATATATCAGAAAATATACAACAATGATATATGTAAAAGTCGGGCAGAAAGAAACGCACTCACCTGAACGTTGTTCTCCACTGAAGTTGAGGAGGGCCCTCCAAAGACTGTATTGGGGTTGGATTCTTGCAGTATCCAAAAGAGATCAGTAGCACGATCACTTTCCAAGCATTCGTTGATACACCAAAAAGGCGTAATTTTCATAAAATAAAATTTAGAGCGTAAAACGGCGTGGTGAAACGAGAGCTGAATCAATAATAATACATATTGCATTATTCGGTTGTCGGCACATATTGTACGCTTCTTCCTTTTTTGCCCCTTTTTAAGGAATGAACGTTAAGTTAATCTATACTGCCCAACAGAAATGTTTACCAATTCCAAACAATATTATTATAAAACTATTTTGACTTTTTTATTTTGCAATGAAATCTCCATAAGTTGTAATTTGATACAGATTCTGCATTTATATATTCGGTATCAATCTCAAATCCTATATAAAATTTTGAGCTAATAGTCTTATTGCTCCACCAAAGAACGATCGCTCAGAAGCTCCTGCTCAGGGCTTCTCTTACATTTTTTAGTTATAGCATGATTATCAAATATTTTTACAGAAAGATCGTCACAAATTGGGGTTTATAATACATCATTGTAAAGATTTTTTTGCAACAGTGGAACTTTTATACTCTCAGCTTTCACCAATTTGGAGTCTCGAATGAAATAAATAACTGAAACGTACATTTTCTCTACTTGTGAATTCACTCTGAAATTATTTGCAATCGAAAAACCTTATTGGTTTTGGTTTAATTGTTCCCTATGTCATGAACTTCATTTTCTTTAATATTCATGTTTTTTTTCCTTAGAAGTCAGCTCAAACAACAACAGACCACGTACTCCTGTTAACGTAGAAGACGCCCTCTCATTGTATGCTGACTACTATAGACAGTTGGAACAGGAAACCGAAATCATCACTTTGGCAAGCACTTGTCGCATAATGATTAAACGATACGAGAGTGCAATTAAACGTCTCAAATCAGGCAACTACGTGGATATTAACCAGTACGCAGTACCACCTGGCTATCCGCCATTTCCAAAAGCAGGTAAGAAATAATTGAATTGAATTGAATTTTCGAAATACTCATGATCTATGTAAGGTTTCAGAACATTGATTTTCTCTTATAATATGGGTATATTGTGATGAATTATAGTTAACATTATTAGTTGGGAAGAAAAGTCAAAAATATCAAACAAATATCATTAAACTTTGTGATTATTTTACTTAATTCTTTGGCTCTGTTTTTGAACTATAAAATGACTACTACAGAAAATCGTAAAACTGAAAAACATTATTTTTTAAGAACTTTTTCTCTTCATACGTTTTGTCCTAATTAGGTCTTCCAATCGAAGTCCAGTTCTAGGTTTTCCGACTATATAATTTTTAGGGGTTGTTCTACTTAACGTGCTATATCGTTTTGCCCAAATATCTGTAATTTTCGAATTTTGAAGCGAAAATCGTCTCAAACGTTAGGGTGAATGGAGATCGATATTCTGAATGTCCGTCCAAAATTTCGTGTCCATAGTTTTAACAGAATTATAGAAAATTCAATTGGAATATTGAAAAGAAAAATCTTCATATTTCCATAATAGGATATCCGATTGGAGTGAAATTTTTCTTGCGATATATACTGAATCTTCATTCAAAATTTTGTAGCCATAGTGTTAATAGAACCATAGAAAATTCTATTGCAATATTGAAAGAAGAACCTTTATATTTCCATAAGAGAATCTCTGATTCGAGTGAAATTTATTTTGAGAATGAAAACTACTATCCTGATTGTTCATGCGAAATTTCAAGGAGATCGCATCATCAGAACCATAGAATGCAATTTTTTCGATTATTTATTTTTCTAAATATTTCAATATTTGAATAATTTTCAGAATATAATTTCGATTGTGCTGAGTTTCAACATTTATATATTATGCATCAATCTCAAATTCCATATAAAATTTTAAGGTAATAGTCTTATTGCTCCACCAAAGAACTAGCGCTCAAAAGCCCCTGTTTAGCGCTTTTCTCAAATTTGTAATCAAAACACTGACAAAATTACCCAAATTATAATTGATATGAAAATTGGAGGATTCTTAATGGTACCTTTGCTATAAGTGTCGATTTCAGATTCTTCTCAGGAGCAGAAAGACACTGGTAATGAATCGAGCATAATGGAATTGCCGTGTACGAGTTCAACTTTGAATCCAAGTAAGTGTAAATAGTTAGATAATGAGCTATTTCATGCTTGTAACCTCAGAGTAAGAAATAAACGTAGAGAACACTTACAGACGATGTTGCCACACTGACAGAATTGTCTGTAACAGGCGCTAACCGTTAGTATCAGTTTTGGGGTGGATGTCTCAATTAAACACTCGTGTGCAGAAGACGGCGTTGCCTTTAGCACACGAGTATTGAGAAAGTAAAGATTCACTTTAGTGAATGGATAATTAAAACTATAATACATGTCATAACTATTTAAAATTTTTGATTAGTGCCGTCAATACAAGCAAATCGTCAATGAAATAAATGAAAAAGTTCCATGGAAAAGTGCATCAATTCGCATAATGATTTCTGGACTTTATTTGGTTCACATGACGAAATAGTAAGTATTTCAGATACCTTGCACGTGTGGAACTTGGTTCGATGGCATTTTCTGTATCATTGAAAATTCAATAGGAATATTGATAAGAAGAATCTCTATATTTTCATAACAACTTATCTGATTCGAGTAAAATTCACTTTGTGAATGAAGATTAATAATACTGAATGTGCATGCAAAATTTCCAGAGGATCGCATCGTCAGAACCATCAAATTTAATTCTTTAAATTGTCAAGTTTTAGAATTATTTCCAGAATATTATTTCGATCGTGCTGAGATCTTGCATTCATATAATTTAGTATCAATTCCAAGTCCTACATAAATATGTGAGGTAATAGCCACATTGTTCACCACTAAACGAGCATTCAAAAGCACCTGCTCAGGGCTTTCTTAAATTTTTCATTTTAAGCACGAATAGGACTGTTTCAGATACGTGTTCCTTATACGGAAGGTGAGTTCAGTTGGGCTAAGCTGAACAAATTTGAACTTTCCTTTGTGACGGCATGTATATAAACGTTTAACAGATTATTTCGAACACATATAGAAGAAAGAAATATTTCATCCTATAGTCCGTTCAAAGTAAGAAGGAGCCTTGTAAACAAACAGAATCGTCTGGTTTGCGCACAATAAAGTTCGTATTGGCCCAACTGTCATAAAAATGCGCTCTAAGAGACTGTACTAGGAACGGACTGTGGATGGTACTGGTTAGAGAAAATCTTTTGACAAAGTGTATACAGTGTGGAACCTCCGAATGGAATAAATTAGATAAATAATGAATGAGAGCGTGTATATATTTCACTTAGATGTGCTGTAAGAATTGCATTTGTATAATAATATTCAGTTAAAACTGAGCGATTGTATGAAATCTCCTCGATTCGACTCTGGACTGAAAGTACCTATCCGAAGGCCCTCCTACCGCTGCGCCAAACTTGTTATTGCTCCTTCTTGCATTTGATCAGACTATAGTACCACACTTCATCGAAAAATATTCTGTCGTTTAAAATACTTCATTTCAAGTTCAGTGTTTATTTTCTTGTATTAGTCCTAGCCGACGTAGGCAGTCAATCTCCATTCCACGATGCTGGGTCTCGTACACCTCTAGACAGCATGGCGCCAATGCAGGACGGGTCTAGGACTCCACGAACGAGAACAAATCAGAACAACCACAGTCCAGGCTATCAGAGTGAGTATTTTTTTCAAAATTAGGATTTATTACGTGTTCATTGAAATATTTTTAATATATTGTGATGAGAGATAACAGCTGAAAAGTTTAACGTCTAGTTAAAAAAACACAATATGTTTGAGTTCGTACAAAATATTTTATTATCAACATAGGGTTCTTCTAATCTAGAGTCATACAATCAATTTAGTCTAGTATTTTGATATCTCCTTTCAGAACAATTCATCTGTTACCTCAAATAGGCTTCATTATCAAGTATAGATTTTTTTTATAAGAACTAGCAGACCCAACAGACGTTGTTCTGTATACACAAAAATTCATTCAATTCGATCGAGCCGTTTAGTTGCAGAGTAGATGAATAACCTTGTCAAGTTGTAAGTAAATTTGTTTTCTTTTGTGGTTCAAGCATGACAATGTTTTTCTGTGTTCCATAGTGAAGTTGACGTAAGTCAATATATATCATAAATGTAACAGTAAAATTTTAACGATGGATAAAAGGATGGAAATAAAAGAATATTAGTGTTGCTGATTGTTATTATTAAAAGAGAAAAATCCCGGAAAAATCCTCACATTTTCACATGGTAGCAGGCAGTGGTTTGAAAATTTCATTACGATTAATCGAATAGTTGAAGGTATAGTCAGATTTAGTTTATTTCAAGAATCAGAATATTCCAGAAGGACGCTTCGACAAAATGGCCGATGAAATTATAAAAATTCCCATTTTCGACGGAAAAGATTATGGATGCTGGAAGAGAAGAATTGAAATGATCCTGAAAATGAAGAATTGTCAAGACGTCGTATCCAGAAGAATTAGAACGACCGACAAAGAAGATGAATGGAATGGTAAGGACTTGAAGGCTATCAATATAAATATAGCGGAATTAGTAATGATCAATTACAATTTATCCAAGATAAAGAAACTTCATTCGAGATCATGAAGAAGTTTGATGAAATGTATTTGAAGGAATCGACAGCTCTACAAATTTGTGTGAGAAATAAATTAGAAAGATTGCGGTTAAAAGACTTTGAAGATACTGCTTCATTTTCACCGAATTTGAAAAACTTATAAATGAGTTAAAGAGTGCTGGGGCCACTGTTACCGAGAAGGAGAAGCTGAGCTATATGATCAAAATGTTACCAAGTTCATTGAGCTATGTTGGAGACTTAGTCGATGTGTTGAAAGAAGATGAACAAAATGTAGATTTTGTGAAAAGTAAAATCAGAATGATGGAACTAAAAGAACAAGAAGAAACTGGTAAACACAGTGCAAGCGTATTCAAGACCGAAAGAAAAAAAAGAACGAAACTGTTTTAAATGTGGAAGGTATGGACATTTCAAAGCTCAATGCCCAAATATAAAGCCGGATGGAAATTCTTGGCAGCCAAGGGGAGGTATGCAATATCGAGGAGGTGGTTCTCAACAATATTGGCAGAACCGAGGAAATGGTAGTAGTCGAGGTAGTCGTTACAACAGTAATAGTCGAGGTGCAGGTCAACATCATCGAACAGGTGGTTGGCAACAGAGAAATCCAGAAGCTGGTATGAGCAGTTTCAATACAGAGGTTACTAAGGTAAAATCTAATTCAGAATACTCTTTACTTGAAGCAAATAATTGCACTGATAAAATCGAGTGGTTGTTAGATAGTGGATGTTCAGACCATATCGTCAATAATGATGAATATTTTCATGAATGTATTGTTCTCAAAACACCAATTAGTGTCAAAGTAGCTGATGGTCGTATATTGAAAGCAACTAAAGTAGGTACTATTTTACATGGATTCAATGTTTTTGGAAACATAGTTGAAAATAAATTGTTGAATGTTTTCTATGTGAAAGAAATGGATAAAAATTTAATTAGTTATGGAAAAGTTACAAAGAAAAACAAAATTGTATCAATTGGTAATATCTCGAAAATTTACAATGATAAGGGTTATGTTATTGCTGTAGCATACAGAACAAATGGTATATATCATATGACAAGCCAAATAATTAAAGTGGAAATAAACTATACATCGAAGAATAATATTTCTGTAGAAGAAAGATTTCATAGAACATTAGGACATGTAAATTTTAATTATTTGAAAACTATGTGTAGAAAACAAGTATTAGAAGGTCTACCAAGTGATTTAGAATGTGACATTTTTAAATGCGGTATATGTTTGAAAAATAAAATGCATAATTTATCATTTAACAATGAAAGAACCAGAGCAAAAGAAATTCTAGAAATTATACATACTGACTTAAATGGCCCACATTATACTACTGGTTTAAACGGCGAAAAATATTTTTTAACTTTCATTGAGGATTTCAGTAAGGTTGCTCAAGTCTATGTTATTAAGTCAAAGAATGAAGTTTATGATTGCTTTGTCAAATACGTTAATTTGATTGAAAATAAGACAAATAAGAAAATTAAAAAGTTACGATGTGATAACGGTACAGAATACTTGAATAGTAACATATCTAAATTTGCGAGCGAGAAAGGGATTCATATTGAACCTTGTCCACCGTACGTTCATGAATTGAATGGTACAGCAGAAAAATACAATAGAGATATAATGGATATGGCAAGATGTTTGTTAGATGAAGCTAAAGTACACAATCGTTTTTGGCCAGAGGTAATCAAAACTGCGACTTATTTGAAAAACAGAATTTTAACTAATACAGTTGTCAAAGATAAAACTCCATATGAAATATTGTTCGGAGAAAAACCTAGTGTAAAATATTTGAAACTTTATGGCAGTAGAGTTTTTGTGAGAGTGCCAGAACAAAAAAGAAATTCAAAATGGGATAGAAAAGCCGATTTAGGAATTTTGTTAGGGTATGAAAATGTTGGTTACAGAGTTCTAGTGAATAATAAAATAATAGTGGCTAGACATGTTGATTTCATAGAAGAAGGAACAACATATATAGATTTTGATTCAGAAAACAAGTTTGAGAATATTAGTGAAATTAGATTAAATGAAAATGAACATCCTGAGGATAGTACTAACAGGGAAAATGATTTAAGACGGTCAACTAGGGAAAAAAGAAAACCAGCTAAATTTAACGATGACAATTTTGTCTATGATAATGATTTTGTTTATGTTAATTATGTAAATGCGAACATTCCAAATTCATATAATGAAGCCATGACAAATGAAAATCATGAGAAATGGACAGAAGCTATGACTAGGGAAATGCATAGTTTGCTGAATAATAAAACATGGGTATCAGTTTGAAAAACCTAAAGACAAAAAAATTCTTGATACAAAATGGGTTTATACTATAAAAAATGGTGAAGTTTATAAAGCAAGATTAGTTGTCAGGGGATATCAACAAAGTGAGTTTATTGATGATATTTATTCACCAGTTGCTAAAATGCAATCATTGAAAATACTTCTATCGTATTGTTGTAATAATGGGTTAATTATTCATCAAATGGATGTGGAAACAGCGTTTTTAAATGGCAAAGTTAAATCTGAGGTATATGTAAAACAACCTCCAGGTTTTGAGGATGGAACTGATGAAGTATTAAAACTTGATAAAGCTTTATACGGTCTAAGGGAGAGTCCAAGAGCATGGTATGACTGTTTCGATGAATATTTAAGAGATTTGAAATTTGAAAGAAGCAAAAATGATAACTGTTTGTATATATTGAAAGAAGAAAATGATATTTACATAATTCTTTTTGTTGATGACCTACTGATTTGTTGTAGAGATAAAGAAAGGTTGAATGAAATAAAATGCTTGTTACAAGAGAGATTCAAGATGAAAGATTTAGGCATTATTAAGACATATTTAGGTATTAATATAGATTATGACTTCAAAATTGGAGAACTGTCTTTAGACCAAACCAAATATATAATTCATTAGGGGAAAGGTATGATCTAAAAAATTCTAAATTGTTTGCAACGCCAATGGAACAAAATTTGAAATTGTTACCTGCAGAATCAGAAAATGAAAATATTAGATATAGAAATTTGATAGGAGCTTTATTGTACATTAGTTCAGGTACAAGACCTGATATAAGTTTCAGTGTTAACTACCTAAGTAGATTCCAAAACTGTTATGATGATACTCATTATAAATATGCCCTAAGAGTTCTCAAGTATTTAATGCTAACAAAAAATTTAAAGTTGATGTATCATAAAAATGAAAATTCTGAAATATTAAAATGTTATGTAGATGCCGATTGGGCAGGCGATATAAATGACAGAAAGTCCACAACTGGTTACTTAATAAAATGTATGACAATGTAATTTTTTGGAAGTCAAAGAAACAAGGTAGTGTAACAAAATCCTCTACGTCTGCTGAGTATGTCGCTTTATCTGAATGTGTTAGTGAGTTAAAATTGTAAAAATTGTAAAAGATATTTGTTTGATTTTGGAGTTGAATTCTCTGAACCAATACAAATTTTTGAAGATAATTCAGGTGCTATTAGTATAGCTAAACATGGGAATTTTACGAAAAACTCTAAATATATTGAAACACATTTTCATTTTGTTAATGAGAATTATTTGAACAGACTTATAGATGTAGTAAAGATTGATTCAGAGAATAATACTGCAGACATATTGACGAAAGCTCTAGGCCATGTCAAATTTGAAAAATTTAGGAAGGCATTAGGCCTGAAATAAGAGTTTAATTATTATTGTAATACAAATTTAAGGAGGTGTGTCAAGTTGTAAGTAAATTTGTTTTCTTGATGGTTCAAGCACATTGATGTTTTTCTGTGTTCCATAGTGAATGTGACGTAAGTCAATAATATCATAAATGTAACAGTAAATTTAACGATGGAAAAAAGGATGGAAATAAAATAAAAGAATATTAGTGTTGCTGATTGTTATTATTAAAAGAGAAAAATCCCGGAAAAATCCTCACATTTTCACAAACCTGAATAACGACTTCAGCGCCATATGTTGATCTGATGGTTGTGGTCATAAACATACAGGCATAGGCAATCCAAAATACATTCATACAAAACATCCCTCACACTCGGTACTTCTCCTACCCGCCTAGTGCCTACCTCGGAGACATTTTGGTGCGATTTCATCTTCAACCTGCCATATCTTTTGATGCATTCATCATAATTTAATGATGTAAAAGGCAATTTCGTTCTAAATTAAATACTGGTTATGAACGACGACGTATTCAATTGAATACGTGTTTTCAAAATTATGCATTATTTGGGAGTATTCATAAAACAATACCCCCAAATAATGCATAATTTTGAGAAAACATTCGGATACCTTTAAAAGGTAATACCGAGAGTAAAACTTGAAAGATAATGCTATCGCGGACTTTTTTTGTAAACTATTGAAGAGGTACATTTCCGTCATACATTGTTTCCATGTACGTCTTACGGTTTTTGCAGCGCACCTGAAAAATAGCTGATCATGGCTGATTTTGGTACTCATATTTATTATCATTGAAGTTATAGTAGGTTTCCTCAATTTTCTCGGGTGAAAAGTATAGCCTATGTTACTCGGGGATAGTGTAGCATTCTGAGGGTGAAATAATTATTGAAATCTCTAGTAACTTATGAGTTAACTCGTATCAAACCCTCAAAACCACAAAACATACAAATCTTCCTCTTTATAATATGAGTATTAGTATAATATAGTAAAGATTTAGATCAATTCTCTACAAACGCCCTATTGACCACTTTTTTCTATAACCTATCGTTTTGAAAATATCTCGAATAAACTTGGGAGGAGATGGAAAATTATTTTTTCATCTTCTAATGAAAATAAATCGGTCTGTGCTCATTCGATCAGGGACGATTGATACCTCATTTTATAGGTTAATTATTCTCTACAAACGCCCTATTGACCACTTTTTTCATGAAACCTACCGTTTGAGCAGAATCCGTACCAACTTTAGACACCGGGATCTGAATAAGAATATCAGTTTTCAGAATATGAAGAAAAAAATGGACAAAAAAACTTTTCAAATTTACGAATTATAAATTTCCTAAACATGATAAAAATATTTTCATTCATTCGAAGTTTTTAAATGAAACTTGCTCTCAAATTTAATAAGGCGTTGGGTTTCATACGTAGAATTATTTGTGATCTCATTTTCGTGGTCATCGAAGCAATTATCATCAGCATTAATTGTTCGTAACGAATGTCATCCCATAATATACTCACCTAATTTCTCCCACTTTCTGGAAATTCTTTTTCTGTATTTATTAGAATTTTTGATAGAATTTTTCAGAAATAATTTCGAACAAAGCTTCTGAAACAATATTTTCCATTGCTCATGACATTTGAGACTGATATCAGTCACACTCATCTCTTTGAAAAACATTATCATTTTATCTGTCAAATCCGCGCATTCATCGTCATCACAATCATAAGCATGGCCCAATTGTTTGGATAGAAAATCCGAATTTCGCCTTATAGAAACGATAATCGAATAACGAAGTTTCTCATCGGATTCACCGAACATAAAATTCGAAGCATCATTGATAATTTCATTTGATGCGGTCATGCCTCTCAATTCTTCCCAGGGTATATTGACTGAATTAAGGTAGCACGCAAGTTTATTGAAGTCAATCTTTGATTTAGGAGCCATATCTAGACCTGAAGTGATAACGAAAATTACAATTAATCAGCATTGAAATATAACTTTGAATGCAACAAAAAAATTCCAAACATGGCTTTCAGTTTTGGAATTATTAAGGACTAGCAGACCCAACAGACGTTGTTCTGTATACACAAAAATTCATTCAATTCGATCTAGCCCTTTAGTTGCAGAGTAGATGAATAACCTGAATAACGACTACAACGCCATCTGTTGATCTGATTTGTGATCATAAATATACGGGCATCGGCAATCCAAAATACATCCCTCACACTTCGGCACCTTCTCCCACCCGCCTAGTGCCTACCTCGGAGACGCATTTTGGTGCGATTTCATCTTCAACCTGTCATATCTTTTGATGTATTCATCATAATTAAATGATGTAAAGGGCAATTTCGTTCTAAATTGAATACTGGGTATGAACGACGTATTTAATTGGATAAGGATCAATCTCGTATTCATAAAAAAATACTCCCGAATAATGCATAATTTTGAGAAACATTCGGATACCTTAAAAGGTAATACCGAGTAAACCTTGAAAGATAGATATATGCTATCGCGGACATTTTTTAGTAAATATTGAAGAGGTACATTTCCTTCATACATTGTTTCCATGTACGTCTTACGGTTTTTGCAGCGCACCTGAAATAGCTGATTTTGGTACTCATATTTATTGTCATTGAAGTTATAGTAGGTTTCCTTAATTTTCTCGGGTGAAAAGTATAGCCTATGTTACTCAGAGATATTGCAGCTTTTTAAGGGTGAAAAAATTATTGGAATCGGTCAAGTGACTTATGAGTTAACTCGTATCAACACCACCAACCCACAAACATACAAATCTTTCCTCTTTATAATATTAGTATAGATGACAATTTTTGTTCGAAATGCAGAAAGAATTATGTTGATTGCTTATAGGCGGGTTTTATTGCAAAATTTGCCCCGAGGCCTTTTCCGATTTTTATTTGGGATCTCAATTGTCATCAAATAAAAATAGTCCACACCGATTTTCAAACTGTTTTCTCGAGTAGCTCCAAAATGTTTTTGATGAAAAATGTTTGTTCGATTTTATTTTTTTTCGATTGGAATTTCAAATTGATTGATGGTGATTCTATTTATCGGTTCTACAGTGGAGAAGAGATGAAAAGAACAATTTCATAATGAATCTCGGCTGAACAGAAATAATGATATAGAGTGGAACTTTCCTATAACGAAAGCGCTAAATCCGCAAAAAAATCGTTATAAAGAAATTTCGTTATTAGACAGAACTTGTTTTATAGTCGGCAATGTTCCGGTCGGCCTCCCTGAATAAATTTAAGGTTATCATTCAAACTGAAGCACTTCTTTTCGACATTTTCGCATTACTTTCACAGTAGCGTAATGGTTAGGTTCAAACCAAACAACCAGGGGTGTAACTGTTTCAGAAGGATGTCTGTGTCCGCCGTAATGATTAGTTTGAGGTCGGGATTTATTACGTACGTCCTTTATACTTTCTTACCAATACTCATTTAAAGAGTGATGTTCTATGAATATTCCTTTATAGAGTTATAGAGTTTTCAACATGGAATTTGGATTCGAGGTGTTGGAATATCTTGTACGATATTCGTTATTCAGAGAAATGTCGTTATACAGACGTTCGTTATGGGGGAAGTTCCACTGTGTATTTTCTAAATTTTACTCAAAAGTGTCCACCACGAAATTTTTCCAGAAAATATCTTATGAAGTCATCTATACTCAAAAATTTTCAAAATCTCTCATGTTTCAAGCATAAATATATACAGGGTCGAATTGATTTTCGTCCATGATTGAAATTTAACAATAAAAATTTATCAACAATTTGGACAGTGTTTGTTTATTTTCTTAAATGTTCAATTTGCCAACGTTTCGGAGGCGAATTCCTCCTTCTTCGGGGCTAAAAACGAAAGGACATTCAATAAAACAATCACAGAGACAAAGTTTCCGATACTACCTCAAGAATACTAAGTTGTTCGAGAAAATATTGTACAGTCACAAAGTTTCATAATACTTGAATTAACCACTTTTAAAATCTTTTATATAATCTCCTAGCGTCGTCAGAAATTAAATCAGAAATCAGAACATAGATATAAAATTGGAAACTTCAAATGTCAAATATCACAATCACAAAACCACACAAAAACTGTCAGATCTTTTCTTTTTCTTTTCCTTCTCGAACAAGTTTTTTCAACGTCACTTCCTCTTTTCCTATGTTATTTGTCACGTTATGTCCAATAATACATGATAAAAATAGCTTAGGTTATTGACATCTTCCCTAAAATTTACTGTGTTATTACTCCTGATGGAAACCATCTCACTGATATTCCTCTTATAACCATTGCTCTCCATATCCAGTATCTCCACATCCCCGAAGTTGAAATTGTGACCTTCACCGAACACTGATAGGTTAGGGCGCAGTCTTTTCTTTGTTGTTTATGTTCTTTGTATCATATTTGTGTGTTTATTCTATCTTTTAAAATATTGTCGACGTGAGTCTGTCCTATATTATAACTCCTATCACAATCCAAACATGGTACCTTGCAAAATACAGATGACATTAGTTCTTTCTTGGTGGTTTCCTTCAGTTGGAATTCGATGTATTCCCTTCTCTCTTATTTGGTGTATTTTTGATTAGATCTATTTATGAGGTATATGGGGTAATTATTGTGTGTAAGGATTTCCTTTACACTCCTCAAATTTGTCCTATGATATTCTTCATCACTCAACTTTAACGATCTATTAATCAAGTTATTTACCACGTTATCTTTGTGTTGGTGTTATGATTGCTGAAAAAATCATTAGTCTGTTGGAGTTACTGGGCTTGTAGTACCATCATGTCTTGAGAGTGTTGTCTTCCTTTTTGATTAATATATATAGGAATGGATTGAGTTTTCCATTGTACTTCCATAGTGAACTTAAGTTGTCATCGTAAGAGTTAAATAGATCTAGAAGTTGTTGTTTTTTGTTGTTAGGTATAATAAGAAAGGCATCATTTACATACGGTTTGACCATTGGAATATGAAGTCTATAGTGTGGGTCTTATCACTAATAGACTTCCATATTCATACATTCATACAACAACTTCTAGATCTATTTAACTCTTACGACGACAAACTTAAGTTCACTATGGAAGTACAAGTGGAAAACTCAATTCCATTCCTAGATATATTAATCAAAAAGGAAGACAAACTCTCAAGACTAACCTGGTGAAATCTTAAAAGTTCATTGTCTGCGTTCATTGAATCATTTCAACAATCAGGAGTTGGTCTCTTATGTGACAAAGCTCTGTTTGCGCTTATTGAGGTTACTCAATCTCACCTGGTGAAAATTTCAAAGTTCATTTCCCGCGTTCTTACGGCCCGATAATCAATTCCGTTCATATTTATCAATTATCATAATTAACATCTGCGAACTGAACTGTCTCATCATGGTGACAGAGCCTTTTTTGCATTTTATTCAGGTACCTTCATTCACCTGGCTTCCT
>JACDNR010000347.1:0-25507 GCA_013421045.1 Propylea japonica | reverse complement strand
GATCTGATAATAAGTTGGGATTAGAGCAGTTATCAATTAATATCTGCATAATGTCATAGTTTTCCTCGCAGGGTTCCAAACAGGCAACAACTTGTAATGGTGACATACCGTGAAGGTTATATTTGGATCAGCTCTAGCTTTCAAAAAGTATTCAACAATCTCTGGTGATTTCGAAAGAGTGCCATGAAGAAGCTTGAATATGGAACACCTTCTTTATTTGCGTCTGCGCCATAATGAAGAAGACATTTGAGTACTGCAACCTCCTGTGTCATTTTATTCGATAATAGTTGTTTTGCTTCAACCGAATTTTCTCTTACAGAGCCTCTTTTCTATATTCTATTATCTTACTATCCTCTAGAGAGCGTTCGTCTTTTTTCGAGTCCACGGCAAATCTTTTAGGTACAGGAACAAATGTTAAAGTGAATATGAAACGATCTGGACAGGTCCATCTGCCTTCACCGCTAGAACGGGATGATCTACTTTTTGCCTTTTTCCCGAAATATTTTTTTTGTGCCATATTTGGAAGTGGCTGTTTTACGACTGACCAAGGAGGAATCAGACAGGTTGTATTGCGTCTGCAATAAGTTCCAAAATGACTCTGTTGGTCTCCACTGCGTTATGACCTCCTGGTTGGTAGCGAGTTTTTCCAGGAACAAGAAGGAGGTCTCCCAGTTGACTACCCCGTAAACGCATTGAAGATATCGTAATAAGCACAGATTCAACGGGCTTATTCCTTCGTCGTTTACTATGTCTAAGTTAGCTCCGTGATTGGCCAGCATACCGATCATCTTCGTGTCATGGTTCCATGTTGCCAGATGTAGCCCACTGTTGCCTTTTGAATCACATACGTTCGGTTGACATTTTGGTTTGCCAAGAGTTGAAGAGCACAAAGTGAGTTCGACGACAAACAGCTCTCCAAGAATTTGATACAACTATTTTCGTGTTCTCCTGTTTACCGAACTCGCTTCGTTTTCCTGTAATAACGTTCCTTACATTGAAACTAACATTTTTTCACTTCTTCGACATAGAAAAGAATGTTTCAGAATATCAATCATCAAGTCGTTGTTATTCCATGCAATGAGGGAATCAATGAAAATTTTCTTAGTGCGGTAATCCGGACTATCAATTTTTTTTAGTTTTATTCAGCTTGAAATAGAGAAATTTAGAACGTCTCTGAGGAACAATTCATCCTGTTGTAGCTGGATAATCAAATTTTCATCTCTGGAATTTTTGGGGCCATTTATATTATGCTCCAGTTGTTCCCTCAAAATTTAATATTTTTCTTCAAACATTTGAGTTTTTTCTGTAGTTTATCTATGTACTCCACTTCGATTGATTCGTTCTCTTTTAGTCTTTCAGGATAGTATCCTTTTTTCTTCTGCATGAAATCTGTCACATCGGAAAAATTATCAATCACCTCTATATCAAAATCTCTCGGCCAAAATAAGCGTGGTCGTATTGAGATTTATCGCAGAAAATGCTATTGGTGTTTCTCACGTGAGGATTGTAAAGCTCTTTGAATCTCTTTTTGGTATTCTCATCAGTGTTCAGATTATTCATTATTGAATAAGCTATATCTTCATCTCATGTGTTTCATTTAATGAAATTATCTTTTTATATTCCAGCAATTTTAGTTTTCCCAAAATAGTCTTTCCTAGCTTAGCAATAGTTTCAGAAATGTCCACGCTCAGTCTGATTATTGAATTGCCGAACCAAATTCCAACATCTTGAGTGTCATTCTTGTTTGTCAAAATGCCTGGTCCAAAACGCACATTGGCGCGAAATAAACCTGTGAATTAATGAAAATCAGTAAACCTCTTAGTCTCTTGTCTACGGTAAACCTATAAAGGTTTTTTAAACAAGAAGTGTTATTTTGAATAGCCGCTATTTCGGTAGATGTAACGTTTGAAGCTGTCATTTTTGACAAGTAGAAACTACGCCACGATTCACGCTTCAAGAACGAATTAAAATGATTAAAATTCACTTCAAAATGGTGAAAATTTGGCCGAGACGGTTCGTAAAACTAGAACATTTTTGTGTCGTCGTGAAGCACCTTGTCGGACCGCAATAAGAAATTGGTCGAAAAATTCGAGCTATGGGGGACAAGTTGTGATGTGAAGAATAAAACCCGTGCACGTCACTCAAGAATAGCCGAAAATATTGCTGCTGTAACCGAAAGTGTTGTAGAAAACCCAGGTTTGTCCATTACTCGTCGTTCTTGGAATTAGGTATTTCACAAACGTCATTACACCGTATTTTGCATGAAGATTGGGTAGATTTGGCTAAAGGCTTATAAAGTTCAGTTAACACAAGAACTCAAGCCGGCTGATCATCAACAACGTCGTGTTTTGGATGATTGGGTCGTTGAAATGCATGAAAATGATCCGGAATTCCATCGAAAAATCATCTCGAGTGATGAGGCTCATTTCCACCTCGGTGGCTTCGTCAACAAGCAAAATTTTCGCATCTGGGGCCCAAGAGTTATTGTTGAAAAGCCTCTCTATCCTCAACGTGTGACTGTTTGGTGCGGTTTATGGTCGGCCGGCGGAGTCATTAGACACACTTTTTCGAAAATGAGCGTCGATTCAAGACCTCAAAGATGGAATTCGTGAGGCTATCGAGGACATAGGGCAGCCACTTTGCGATTTGGTTATGAAAAATTTCATTAAAAGGATATGATCCTGTGAACGTGGTCGTGGTGGTCATTTGCCTGATGTTATTTACCACTATTAACGGCATAGATTCTTCTTTATAATGAAATAAACATCCGATCATTCATATTGAAAAATGGCATTTTTCTCTGAATATCAAAATAACACCTCTTACTGGAAAACGCTCAACTGAATAGAATGCACAAACCTTCAAATTTATCGCCATTATTGTAGATCAGTTGACCATATCCATGTAGTTTATTGTTGTAAAATTTTCCATCATAAAAAGTGTAGCAACCATCTCTCTTTATGAAGTAGTAGCCATCTCCGTGCAAACTGTTGTACTGAAAATATCCACAGTACTTCCTTCTTTCATTCGAAATCCATTTCATACAGCCAAAATTTGTTCTTAGATTGTTTAAATCATAATCTCCTTCATAATTATTCAATACTATTAATGCTGTCGTCCACCAAAAACTGTCGATGAAGCCAAGGTCTTGATCCTGTTCATCAGATACAGAATCTTCCGTTTTTTCTCCCAAGTCTTTCAACAAAATATCAATCGGTGATTGGGATGGCCAGATAGGCAAGTCTTCTATGATGGAGGCTTGAATCAAATCTTCTGTAACATCTGGTGGTTTTTTCCCTGAAGGCAACACCTTTATCAGCTTCTCCAGATGTAACTTTTGGCAGATTCTCAATGTTAGTAACTTCTTTGAAGATCCCAGTGGTGTCTTCATCTGCATTCAGAACTTCGGGGTCCTGATGCCCACTGTTCACTAATTCATTCAACTCTTCTATGGATTTCCTGACAAAGGTAACCTCCTCCAAGTGAGGTAGTAAATATTTCAGGTCGTCTTTTGATGATTTCTCACTTGATATTGAATAGTTTTTTTCTGAACCACCGAGTGAAATATTCGAGGATTCCGATTTGTCTTCTCTGAGAGTTTTTAGGTTCAGATGAAACGGATGGAATTCGTCGTTTTCGACGTCTGGATTGAAGAAGCATTACATCTGGTATTTTCCTAGATTCGACGAACTCTTGTACCTCGTTTTTCTGGAAATTGTCGCTATTTTTTGATCTCGCTAATTGTGATATGCCAACATCATTCTGGATTGATTCATACTGATCTTTTATTAATTTTCTTTCAGGATGAGCAATGAATAAATTGGATCTAGTTTTTGAATTTTTCGGGGGTTTACTGACAGAAATATCAGATCTGTTTTCCCTGGTCGTCATTTTACTATGAAGTTTAGTCGTTATATGGGGTAATTTCATTGAATATGAAACTTTGTCCTTATCAATTTGTGATTCACGTGGGGAGTTTGAGGTAATTCTTGCTTCTGTTATTTTACCTCCCCTCCCCTTTTTCTGCAGTTCTAATTCATTTACTTTATTTTTATTGGTTTTGGCAATGTGACCATTCGTTGTGCTGGGAGCAACTGAACTTCCAACAACCAATGAATGTCTGGAAACTGCCTGCTTGAAAACATCCATGAATTCCATTATGTCCTCTTCTTGCTCTACCACAGGCTTCAATCTTCTTCCACGGTGAGTTAAAATAGGAACTGAGACTTTTGTACTGGCTATGCTTGAATTTCTGGAGTCGGTATCATAAATAAATATTTTATTCATATCATTGTGTTGTCCATAAACATATCCACTTTTTTGAGGTTTATATGAATTCATCTGAGCACCACCAATCATTTTTAAGGGTTTTGGAAGACCAAAACCTGATTGAAAGTTTAATGATTGTTCAGGAATTGTCAAGTTTCATGAGAGTTTTTCATGGCTACGACATCTTTCATTCAGTTATTCAATGGATGCAACTATATTTTCTCTATTTCTCTGCGCTTATTCCACTTTCAAACGCCATTAGTCGTTAAATTCGTTTTCTTGAACGCTCGATTTATACTTAAACGAGTGCTACATCGTTCTGCCCAAATGTCTGTAATTTTCGAATTTTGAGCCGAAAATGGTTGCGTTCGACTGCCTGATGAAGAATTCGTGGTCAAATTCAATTTTGTCCGTGCGGCCGTCCGGCCGTTAGCACAATACTTTTCGAAGGGATTGTCCTAGAGATTTGAAATTTTCAGGGTGAGTTCGGTTCCCAAATGGCTCGTTGAGTTCGTTAACCAGCCAAATCAAACAGGGTGTTCAATAAAATATGGCCATTCAAAATTTTCGTTTCTCAATATCTCAGACAAAACGAAACCCATCGAAATGTCTTATAACTTTTTTTGCGTTAACTTTTAGCAAATTGCTTTTTAAAGTATGTAAACAATACTTATAACTTTTACTTAGCAAATTTCCAAATAGTACCCCCTCAGAGTAAAGTAAGTTTATTAAATAAACTTTATCTTACTCTGAGGCTAAATTCCTTCTACGAATTGGAGTAGGTATACGGTTGTGGGCTCTTTGGTATTCTGACCTGAGCGAAGGTACCGTCACTGACCTATTTCTACGGGGGATTGATGTGCAATATACCAATCTTCTCAAATAGTGGAAGCACGAGGAAGCAAAACTGTCAAAAGTAAGTGTAGATACACTTATCCAGGAAATAATTAAGGAGAAGCCCTGCAAATGTACAAAATGGTATAGGGAACACTAGGAAATTTTCAAAGTATATCAAGCCTCCCCCATAAGAAGTTGATATAGGTACTTGAATTGGACGGCGGCTATACAGAAAAGCAACCATCCCTCAATAGTGATAAGCTAGATATATCTAGCTTCAAAGTTTTCATTAATTTTTCAAATATCTTGTGGGCTGCTCAGATGTTTTTTGATAACTTTTTTTAATTATCGATAGATTTTGTCATATTTTATGTGTTTCATTATTCATACATGTCAAAAGGACAAAAATATATCATTTTTGAGGCTTGGTAGTTTTCTGTTTTTCGAGAATAGGGTATTTAACAATGAATAGATTAACCAAACCATATCTTCATTTTCGAAAAACATAAAAATTTCATTTTGAACTACATATTCATTTCAAAAACATTTCATTTAAGTTCAAATCCACTTTGAAATCTGAAGATAAGATGTTATATCCAACATTTTCGATTTGTTAACATTCTGCAAATTCTGACAAAAAAATTAAGCATCTGCAGATTAGATGCAGCATTTCTTTCAAATTTTCAATTTCTCATCAGCGGTACTGAATCGGTAAAAATTTCTCCATAAGCAGTTCTCCATCGAGAAGATTATTTAAATGAAATTTTTGATGAAGTTCAGAAAAAACATGTTGCTGAATAATAAGCAGAGATGGCTCCTAATTATCAACTTCAACTGACTTTTGATTTTATCTTTAAAATCTGTAATTTTTCAATGGTAATATTTTCACATAACTTAACACATTAATATAAATATACGAACAATACTTAGGTAAGGTTATTTTGTATGTATGAATTTCATACAAGATCAAGCTGAAAGCTACCAACCCACTTGGATTGCACCAGGCGCTAGGTATATCCTCTATATATTTTATGTTTTGTGGTATATCCATAATACCAAGTGGGATGGAAGGTTTCTGCAAATTGAAGAATTGATCAAATGGAGATGTGGGTTAGCCTTTTATGATTAAACGAGTCAAATATTTTTGAGGCTTGGTAGCTTTTTACTTGATGTAAAGCAGGTCTTTGATAACACCTTAACACATCCAACTCAATATCAAGAATATTGTGGGTTGGTAGCTTTCTGCATAACGCCGTCCAATTAGAAATATTAGATTGAAGCAGCACTTTGACCTCAAAATCTATTGTGGACCAGATCGTTGCTTACCATTAAGTAAAATAAATATAGCATTTATTTTTCAAAAACTGACCTACAGAATTACAGAAATTTGACTGATAAATCGATAGGGGGCATAAAAAAGGTTAATTCCAGATTTTCGAAGTGATCCCCCCTGGTTTTGGGGAAATCCAAAAACATTTTGAAATGCGTTTTTCTCGAAATCCTTGATGGGTTTTAAAGAAAAGTTTATTTGGCAAAAATGTAGCGGACATTGTTGTTTACATTTATCTCATTGTGTTTATTTCGCATTTTCATTGAAAATAAATAATTTTTTTGCAGGAATGTAAAAAGAAAAGTTGTTCGTTACGAAATTATCTACATTTTTTGTATGACAAATTTGTTTGTAAAACTTACCGTTATCGAGCAGGAGCTTGTCAAAGTGTGAAAGTCAAATTTATGTGCCGCGCCGATGTGGTATTCCATACACGGCCCGGCGAAAGTGAAAAGAACCGTTACGATTAGACAAAAAATGTAGATATTTTGTGAAAAACATCTTTCCCAATTACATTACTGCAAAATAGTTATTCATTATACGAGGGAAAAAAGTATTGTATTAGATTTAGCTCGAGGGAAGAACAACCATTTAATAGTGAAAGAAATATAACTGTTCACGAAATAATTTTTTTTCCCCGGGGAAAAAAGTGAGTACTTTTTTCGGCTACATAGAGAATCATTTTTTTGACAGGGAAAAAAGTAATTTCGTAAAAAGTTATATTTTGTGACCTGTCAAGAGATATAAAATGTCTAATTTTTTTCCGTCGCAGAAAAAAAAATATTTATTTTTAACGAAAATGCCAAAAAACCACTCTTTTGATAATTCAGCGCCACCTACTTTTCGTATTTCATCTCAGACAACTTCGCTGCAATGAGATAAAATGTAGAAAAAAATGTCCTCTGCATTTTTCGTTAAAAATAAATTTTTCTCCAGAACCCATAGATTCCCAGAAAAACGCATTTCAAAAGGTTTTTGGATTTTCTAAAAACCAGGGGGATCACTTCGGAAATCTGGCATTGATATCAAATTCCTGTAGGTCATTTTTCAAAAATTCGTATTTTTTCCATGCTATATTTATTGTACTAATTCCGACAGCAAAGGCTGTCACTACTCTTCTGAGAGCTATGTCTCCAGCTTCAACAATCAAAGTGTTAAACAAACTTAACTGCGGGATTTGGCAAGAGTTATAGTTTATTTATCTATATGGCAACCGAACTCGACCTAAAAATCTCAAGTCTCTAGGAAATCCCTGCGAAGTTATCGTGGTAACGGACGGCCCCACGGACAGAATTGAATTTGACCATGGATTCGCCATCAGGGAGTAGAACCCTATAATTTGAGACCATCTTCGACTCAAAAGTCGAAAATCACAGACATTTGGGCACTAGTTTAAGGAGAACGAGCGCTCAAAAAGAAAATCATAATAACTCTTTTATGTCCAAAATTCGATCCAATTGGAAGGGCTAATAAAACAATTCAATTAAAAATGAAATGTTATCAATGGTTTATTCCCTCAAAATAAATATAGATCCATCAACATGAAGATCTGATAAGAGTTTTTCTTTGCTCAAAATGCTGTCCAATTTTCACTTAGTATTGACTATTTCAAACTCGAATTTGATCTTTCTCACTCATTAATACTCTCTAGACAATTTTTATCATAACTCATTCCAAAGCAGCTCCTGCTCTACAGCTAGGACGCTTATCATGATTCAAAATACAGAATAAGATTTGACAGTCAATTCATTGAATTAAAGTTTTCATAAGCAAAATATTCTGCACATTATTATAAAAATAAATCTCTCACGAGGAATGTATAAGGTAATAAATACTTCATAAATATCGAACAAAATCATTATCAAAACGAAATTTAAAATAGAATAAGATTTGACAGTCAATTAATTAATTACAGATTTCCTAAGCAAATTATCTAAGATTTTTTATAAAGCTCTCACAAGAAATGTATAAAGTAATAATACTTCATAAATATCGAGAAAATTCTGCTTGTTTGTATTCCAGATACACATTATCTTAAAGTAATTAGTTTTATGTTCAATTACTTCTAATGATAAAAATGTCAAAAACCATTAGTTTTTAATGCATTGGTCACAACTGTACTCTAGCGTTTTTTGATGTTTCAAAAATATAATAGATATTTGCCTGTTACAGAGAACGTCTTCAGAGCATTCACAAGATAACTACATAAATTACATGATATTTACACAACTTTATTGAATTTTTCTAAATCACGCTAAAGATAACCCATTGTCATAAGGCTGGGAAGTCTTGTGCATTCCTGAATTTATTGAGAAGTCTGGTGTCCAGGCTGAGTCCACTTCGAATTTTGAGATGAGGAGTCATTCAAATCAAACTGTTGAATTTCTTCTTTTTCTTCTTCTGATTTTCTGACTTATTTTGAGAATTGTTTTTGACAATGCCCTGGCTCTGCATAACATAATTGTTGTCATTCAAATGTTGTTCCATTGCCCTAATTTATTTTCTTTAGGCAATGTCTTTGTCACAGGTTTGAGGTCATTCTGCATTTTATACTTCTAGAAAAAATGTAATTGCCATAGCAGTTCCTTTGAAAATATTCCAATCAACAAGAAAGTTACTCCAATTAACTATTTGGGGACGGCCATTCTGAATTTTTATTGAATATATAAGGATAAAACAAATTTCTAACCTGAACCTATCTACAGGGTGTTCTGATTTGTTTCCGACAAACTGAAATGGGTGATAGATCACATCATTTTAAGCAAAAAAGTTCCCATGAACATGGGTCCGGAAATGCTTCGTTCCGAGATACAGGGTGTTAAAGTTAAAAAATAATTCGCCTTTTTTAATGCTTCGAAATCCTTTTATTAATTTGGTGTTTTTTGGGACAATAAATTCAAATTTGTGGTCCATTTAGTTATATTTTTTAGAGGGCACCACCGGCAACCATTTCACTTCTTTGTGCTACCTGTACAACGTTTTGGACTTAAAAAATCGATTCTCTCATCCTTTTCACTTGAAAATGGTATACTTCATTGAAGTCGCTAGGATCAATCGTTTCAGAGAAAAATGCATTTAAAGCCAAAGGGTCCCAAAACGTCTCCGAAAATTATTCCCATTCAAATATTTATAATTCAAATTAATTTTGAAAATTTCTAAGGCTAACTGCATGCGGATTTTTATTGCCTTCAATAAGTAGTAGAAGTGGTAGGCTATGTAATTGTTGTTTTTAAGTGTCCTGCTTTATTTTTTCAACTTTAACACCCTGTATCTTGGAAACGAAGCATTTCCGGACCAACGTTCATAAAAACAGCACACCTGTATGTGATCTGAAATACTACTATTTATAATCATTCTGTTTTCTAATGTTTCTTATATTAGCTATTTAGGACTCAAAATCTGGACATTCCTTATAAATTAAATAACATAAAAATGCCTAACCTGAGGGCGTCAGTTGCAACTTTTTTAAGTGGATCTTCAACATCGTTGAAATATATTTTCTCTAGACTATGTACCATAATTCCATGTACATCGTGATCATCAAAGATTCCTGGAGGTAGTACTTCAGCAGTACGGGCTTTATATTGGGCAACAGAAATAGGTGGTGCTTTCTCAAAGTTTTCATCCACTAGTTCCAGTTGCATGTAATTATAATTCTGACGATTATAATCTAACAAGTCTTCGGAAATCCTTTCCATTCGCCATTCTTGATTTATATTTTCCATCTTACTCATGATTCGGGACTTATTGTCAATGGAATTTATGGTACTGTTGAGGAGTTAATTTCAGTATAATATTAACGAGAACAATCAACAATTTCAATTTGAATAATAAACTAATAAACACTAATGGTACATTCTACGAAAAAACAAATATACACGAACACAACTAGGCACTCAACACAGAACCAACAAAAGATTACTGGATTGATGATGATTTATCTGGATTTAAAATGGTTTTTTCAACATTTAAAAAAACAAAACACGTGTAAATGTAAATAATTAATAAAAAAACATCATGTCATTCAGAAATTTTCACAGACCACAGAACTTTAAATGTTTCATCACAGAAGACGTTCTCAAGTCACTTGGAAAAAGAAGAAGATAATTCTGTGCTTAATGACCACAGAACATCGTACATCGTACCATAGAGAATGAATACACAGATTCATTGAATAAAGAATTCTTTATTCAATGCACAGATTCAATCACGACAATCACAGACTACATTTATGTAGTCTGTGGATGGAATGTTTGCAGTTTGCACAGAATAATAATCAAAAATTAAATAAAATAATGTTTGTCGTCCGAAAATGTTTTTTTGGACTTGCAGACTTCAGGACTCGCTTACAGCTAGTCCTAGAATTTTTTCTGATCGTTAAAAAAACCCTACTTTCCAGACTTATCACGTAAATTACTATTTTATCGAAAAAAAAATTGTTATTATACAGGTGTTCCTAAATAAGTGTATAACGGATAAAATAACATTTTTTCTCTGGGTCTTTGTTCAGCGATACAAAAATTGATTTTTTTTTAGTTTTTTGCTAATATCTCAGGAATCATTTGAATTACAGAATTGAGTTTTGTATACACATTATTACTAATAATAAATACTTTCTTGCACTTTTCCGTTTTATCAGAAATGCCAGTGGTGGAGATATTGAATTTGGACAAAGGTTTTACCCCCCAAATTTTACAACACTGGACAAATTTGCATTTACACAGCAAATTCGGGTGCGCCAATGTGTTTTACATACATAAGGTACTCCTTTTTCATTGATCTGAAGTAAACCGTTTTCCAGAAAATCAACATTTTATGATCAAAATTTAAATTGAATCTCGACAATTAACACAGTTACCAAAATAAAAACGAAATAAAAGATCTTGTTAACTGTGGTCGCTTAGAATAATGAAAAATAACAATGCAATTTGAACATAAAAAACCCAGATGTCAAATTTTGTTGAAATTAATGAACTTGTTAATTATCACTAATCAATTTCCCAATTATAGTTCGTTCACGAAAGGTTGAGCCGTCGGTTGGCCATGGAAATTTGGCATATTCCACTGTGTATATTGAAATTTTAGGTTATGTTGTTTATTTTCTTGTCAGATTGATACGCAATGTTGTCAATATTGCATAGAGTTCTCTGATAACTCGCAAGCTCGTCGGACTAGGCCGGGTACATTCGACAACGTTGACTTTATTTTACGTTATGACAGCAAATACTGCCAACTTCAGATAAATAAACAAACGCCTACTATGCGCTCAAACTTTCGTGAATGGACTATACATACAAGTAATTTACAATGTGTTGGAAATTGTTTTGTTATTTTATCATTTAATCTACAGTTGGCCGTTGATACATCATTCAGGAACACCCTGTATTGCTAATGAAATTAATGACTCTATGGAAATTATAAAAATAATTTTGAAATTATTCATTCTGCACCTTCTTGAATTTTCAGATGCAAATTACAAATCGAGAACCATAAGAAAAATACTTTTGAACATTTTGACCAAATGATTTTTTATTCTTGTGAAAAACGATTAATCCTGAGATAAGTGGGCGATTCAGTTCACATTATGGCTCCCTAGGTACTGATTGATCCATGTATCGACTCAACTCTAGTACAATAAAAAGATTTTCAACAAATTTATCACAATAACGACTAATAAAGATTTGCCATAAATAACTGAATAAGAGTAAAAAAATATAAGTGAATACCAATCCATGCATATTTGATTTATATCAGAATATTGGGGCTTTTATGACAAGAATTAACTTTTATTTGAATTGATGTATGTACAGAACATTAAATAATTACTAATAAAATACAATGTCATCACTTTAACTCCAAAATACAAATGTCTGTTTAGAATTTAGAACAGGAAAACTTAACAAAACCTTATACAAAATTTTTACAGAGAACATGTTCAAAACATTGGAAAACAAAATAATTCATTACAGTAGGTTATCAATGTAGAGCGTAGCTATGGATTTCTTTCTCTGCTGAATAATAATATATATCTGTTAACTACACAAAGGTCATCTGTACTTTCTATGTTATAACCCCTTTCTGGAAACTATATCGTAATATAAATCAATAGTACAACAGCAGGAATTTCTAATTGATTAATGTGGAATATAATAAGATATAAGAACCCTAGTAGAATCATATATTCACCAATCAAAAAGTCAAACAAGATGTCATTACTTAAGCGTGGTTCTCAGAGCTTCGATGTGAGGCCGGCTACAATCCCCACTACTCCTTTTTTCTCCCTCGTTGTCGCAGAAATACAAGTGAGGTTGGTTTATTTCAACTACAAAAGAGGCGTGTCGCCACAGATTTTGACAACCAGAAACCAAAAGGAGGGGGTCAGGGGAAGTTTTGTTTATATCCTCTGATTGGTGGAATAATTGTCTCAGGCTTCACGTCGAGGCTCTGAGAACCAGGCTTTAGTAGTTTCTACAGCAGGTTTGCCAACATAACATTGCAATGTTTCTTATGGCAATAAGAACAGCAATCAGAAGTAGTCAAGCCTCATTAACAAAAAAGTTTCCAAAAAGATCTAGGAAGTACAACTAAGGGACTTTTCTATTTGACTGATTAACTGAAGAAAATCACTTCGACCGAATCGACCAATAGGAACTGTTAGTTACTGATTTTGCATCAGTTGGAAGTGATGCAGCGTCAAATAGAAAAGTCGGAATATCAAAACAACATAGCTAACCATAATGAACAAGTATGAAGGTATTTAACATTCAAGTATAGCTACGCTCTACAGCCAGTTGTCTTTGCATCAATTTTTTTTTACAAATGCATTATGAAAATATAAATACACTTTTCTCATTTACAAATAATAATATAAATTGAGATTAGCTTTCTGAACCCTTAGACAGAATTTCAATTTCTACATCTACAGTTGTGTCATTGGTTGATACTTTCTCCTTACTTTTCTCTTTGATATCTTTTTTGAAAGTACTTGTAGGAGATTTTTATGCGTACCTCTTTTTTTTCGAATTTCACTAGTTGTACGGCTTCATCATCTCCAGCAGGTTTATAGGGACGTAATTTTAGGTTAGGTAAAGATATTGCTTCATCAGACTCATCTTCATCTGAGGCTGTAGATTCTTCCTGTCCATACATATTCTCGATAATTTCATTACTATAACCCAAGCCTGAAACCTATGATTTCAACTTCAATTAATATTTTATGAAGACAAAAAAAAGATTCAAATAAATTATTCAAACTAAAGTATTGCTTAGAAGCAAGGAACTAACGTTCCATTCCGAATAGTGAATGAAAAACTATGTAATATACTCCGTTCTGTAATTATCGAGCACAAAGTAGGCCATGGAAATTTGGCATATTCCAATGTGTATATTAAAATTTTAGGTTAGGTTGTTTATTTTCTTGTCAGAATGATACGCAATATCGTCAATATCACGAAAATGTTGTAAAAATCGCGGATTTCTCACAATGTCAATTCACATCTGAAAATTGACAATTTGATAAGGCAATTCAGAAAGTTCTAAATACCTAACGACAGAATATTGAAATTTTACATTACAGATTTAATAATTGAATTGAATAAAAATATCATTGTTTGAACAATGGAAACTAATGGAATTGCAAATGTATTAGAGAATTATCATTTTCATTAGTCAATAGAAGTGACAAATGAAGAAACATTTCTAAAGCAAATATTTGTGACAAACAAAAACATTGTATGCTCAGAACGAATCAAGATATATCTGGAGTAATAAATGGTGGATATTTTGCCTGTCGGACGAGGCTGGGTACATTTGGCAACGTTGACTTTTTTTACGTTATTACAACAAATACTGCCAACCTTGATTAATAAACAAAGGTCTACTTTGTGGTCAATAATATTCGAACGAAGTATACAGATTGAAAAGATCGTTTCAGTTGATTTGTTTCACAATCAATACAATTTCGAATGTAACAGAGGCATTTAATTTCAAGGAATGTTAAGAGAAAAGTGTAATATTTGAACCGTGGATAATTTGTTGATTGTTGATTCTGAGAGGGAAGCAACAGTGAATCATCCTGCTTTCATAAAATTTCACAGAAAATGTTCTCATTCGTGCAGTGTGATTTCAATTCTCAATAAACTATCTGAATTAACGACTCACCTCTCTTATTTTCTTTCTTAGATCCATATCATCCTCTGGCCTTGAAATGACAGGTTCACCAGGACGAATAATATGACCTGCATGATGCTTACCCCGACCGCTGATGAAGATTTCTTTTATTTCATGTTCCTCGTCAAAGAGTCCTGGATTTCTCGATGTTTGAGTCCTAGCTCTATATTCGGAAATAGACTTTGGAGGAGCTGGGGTGAGAGAGTTTCCAGGATATTCCAAATGGGAATATTCAAAGAGGTCCCTTTCTATGTCTTCAGCAGTTTCCCATTGTGACATGTTTACCATAATGTGTTCGAATCTTCAGAGCTGATAACCTAGGTAGGCAATATAAAATTACTTGCTTAATTCGCAAATTTTAATGAATTGCACGTCATGTTCGTATATTATTCTGAAGATATTCTTATTCAAAGCAATTATACTGTTATGCTCAAAAATAGCGTTTCGAATCTTAATAACTCTTGATAAAACTTACCTCTTTCTTATCTTTATTTATCTAATAAAAAATAAAAGGAAGTTTGATTAAATTGTCAATTTTCACAACATGGTTAGGATTTTGTTTATGGACACACAGCCTGTTGCATTGCATGTTGCAAGTTGCAGCGCAAATTAACGCGCATTTTCAGCTCACTTCGTTTATGGATACTTTACACAAATTAGAAATCGAATGAGGTCAAAATATTCACAAGAGGTTGGAACTTTGAAGCTTTTGAAATTGGATTGAAGTGCTGTACAAAAACAGCACTTTTGCTTTTTATGAATATTTCGACAGAAATATAATCCAAATTATTCTATCCAAATTGATTCATTCGATGGAAAATCATCCAAACACTTAATTTTTCCACTTGAATTCTGAAAAGAAGGTTTATAAATAAATTTTCCCAATACCATACAAATTAATAAGATCTTGAAATCATATTTTGCGGGAAATGTTGATATTTCTAGTAATTATTATACATTTCCTTTGTGCTAATATCCAGCAGATCATTTAGTTTAACTAATATTCTTTCACGCTACAAAAATGTAATTAATAATGAAGATTGGGGATCTAAATATCCTCAGAATCTTCAATAGGTAGATATATTAGGTTCAGGTAGGTACCCATAGTACGATGAGTATTCTGTTACCGTCCTAGTTCATTATTATAACGAGTGTTTTACAAAAGTCCACATTGAGTAGGCTATAATTATTTTTGATGAGAAACTCCTTAAACAATGCTATAATATACATAAAATATTTGTATTATTTATTTTTATATTGAAGTTCAAAATTCCATAGCCTACTTGACGACAAATTTGTCTGAACTCCATGTAATGTTATATTATTTTTAGTTATAACATTGAGTTTAAAAATATTTTTAAACTCAATGGTTCTACATATTAATTCACAAAGGAAATACTAATGTACAGTGGAACCCCGGTAGTCCGGCCCTGTCTAATCCGGCGCCCCCTGTAATCCGACATGGTCTATTATTTATACCATACATAATGAAGTATAGTTAGTATTTCAGAGTACATATATGTACATATGTATGTATAAAGAATCTTATCATTGGATCTGTAATTTGTCGGATTACAAGGTACTCTTTTGTAAAAAAATCCGGACTATAGGGGGGGGGTCTTAGGCAGTACTCTATAATCCGACGAATTCGATAGTTCGACACTGCCCTGCAAAATGTTTGTCGGACTACCGGGGTCACTGTATTTCAAAACGGTTCATTTCATAGAATACTGAATACAGTGGAACTTCTCTATAACGAACATATGTATAACGAATTTCTTTCAAGACATTGCACCTTAATTCCAAATTCCATGTTAAAAACACTCTCTAAAAACGAAGTAAATTCTCTCTATAACTAAATATTCAAAGACAATCACTCTTTAAATGGGTATTGGTAAAAATCTTAGACTAATATATAGTCTAAGGTAAAAATCTATAAGGGTAGGTTTTTTCCGAAATTTTTCCGGGCGTACGAAATAAATCCCGACTTAAACTAGATCATTACGGCAGGCAGAGAGATCCTTCTGAAACAGTTTTAAATACACCCCTGGCAGTTTGGTTTCAATCCATTTTGCTTGTGTGAAAGTTGTGCGAAAATGTCTGAAAGGAAGTGCTAAGTTTGAATGATAAAACTCAAATTTATCAGTGAAGTCGACCGCGATATTGCCGACTATAGAAATCTTAGACCTTTGTCTAAGATAGAAACAAATTTTCTGTACAACGAAATTTTTTCATAACGATTTTTTTGCGGATTTAGCTCTTTCGTTATAGGGAAGTTCCACTGTTTTTACTTCCTAAATGCTGCTGATACAGGGTCTCTACTCTAGCTCCATGGGCTCCATGGGTATGTCTCCATATCCCATATCATTAGCGATCCGTTTGAATTAAACTTACTTTTCATAATGAATCAATATGCATGCATCATTGTACAGGTACTCTTACACTGCATGTCTATTTCAGGAATATACAATTATTTCCATATTCAATAAAGCGATTTGAAGCGAAGCAAATACGAATCCTTTGTCAGGGGCGTCAGTTGACTTTAAGAAAACACACTTTTGAATTTTTCCATTTGGCTTCATTTACCATTATTGATTTATACAGTTCTTAGTTGATTGATATAAGCTTTCAGCATTAATTCGCTGACTTTTAGTATAACAATACGGAAAGTAATAATGCGTCTAAGTATTTTATTCGTTGCTATGTTTTTTGGGTCTGCTCCAAAAATATTCAACTGGCAGCTTGGCCAGAACCCTCAGACGAAAAAGAAACTTTTTGATTTCATGCGCAGCAAGAAGAGTTTCAAATGTTGCTTATACGTTGACCTTGATACGTTTTATCCAGAGATGTTGGGCGAAGATTTCTTCGAGGAGAATTTGTGCCCCCTCCTTACTATGACAACAAGTCGTGCAATGAAAACTTCTTCAGACAATTCCAGCGTTTCACCCAGCCACGCTTTCATTTTTTTGAACAATTACGAAGATACCACCGAAAAAATATCGTTTTTATTCAAAACTGGCATATACAAAGCTACCCTACCAACGGTATTATTTTTCAAGGATCCAGTAATAAACCAAGACTTCCCAGCAGAGTTTCACAGAAGTTAGTGCGATATTATATTATTTTTTCCATGTTGGTTTTCTATCATGATGAAGTCAAACACTTATCTTACAACCCTATAGATAATAGGTTTCATACATTAAGCGAATTCGAAGAGTTTGTTGAATCAAGCCTGCAATCTTCGAATCTACAAAGTTTCAAGCTTAGAGCGGCGATATTCGTTAATCCGCCTAGAATGACAAAAGATCATACTGGAACATGGCACTCGGACGACGAGCCTTTTTGGGTTTCTCTTATATCAGAGTTGAACGGCACCTTAGAACTCATAGAAACAACTCCTTATGACCTGGATGCTGCAAAACTTGCAGTAAGGAACGGCCAAGCTGATTTTTGCCCACTTAGTTGGTTTAGAACCAGCATTCCAGAAAATTTAGATTTTACAGCACCTTACACCATCGAGAAATTGGTGGTTTTGGTACTACTCCCGATGTTTTACACAAGTCTTTATATATGTTCATGACCTTTTCTAAAAACATATGGATTCATTTATTATTCACTATGGTTTGTATTGCTGTTTTCTTTATAGTGACCGAAAAAATTTCAGTACCCAAGAGAAAAGGGAAACCCCTATAATACTGGATTTGATATGTATATTATGTGGAAAGCCCATACGAATATATCAAGATTACAGTTGGTTGAAGAAAAGTTTATTATGTTTATTTCAAATGAACATCATTATTCTAGTCGCTGCATTTCAATCATTCATGATTACGTCGATGCTTCTTGTTAGATATCGAAATCCAATGGACACGCTAAATCAGTTGGCTGATTCCAAGTTAACCATTTATGCTTTACCTGATATCAAACGTTACATCGAAGAATTTTCACCACGGTTTGAACAGCAGTTGGTTAAAAATACCTCGAAGGAAATATAGCAATTTACTGAATAATCAAATTTATGGACAAAACTTTGGTAACGACTGGAACTGTAGCTAGTAAAATTTTAGAACTTCTCAATGCTAATGGCTCTGAAATGCGGTATAGGATTATGAAGGAACCAATAATGTCTGGTTTCACCACTTATTTTTTCACGAAAAACTCGATGTTTGTGAAAAGAATCGATAATTTAATATTGAGGAAGTACCAGTATGGTTTTTGAACAGTAAGCCATTAGTATACGTGTGGCAGTCAAAATGCCAGAACGCAAAGAATTACAGAAGAAATATTACAGGCCTCTCCAACTGTCTTATATGGGTTTCAGCATAGGGTTATGGTCTGTTGGAATTGTTTCATCCATTATTGTGTTTATGTTGGAAAAGGTTCAATTTTCCATGTATAAGCTGTAGTTCACAGGATTTTCTAGCACAAAATTCAGCAATTCATATATTCTTCACTAAAGTTTTGTCAACTTCATTACATGTTTGAATGTTTAAAATAATAGTACGGCGTTATTAACCTAAAAAAGGCCTAACCTTGACATCCAAAGTGAAAGTTTTCCTCCAACACCAAATTGCTCTACATAGTCCCCTTATTCTATGGTAAAAAGTTACACCATTTTGAGCGTCGGGTTTTTTTAGTTTTTCGTAAATATTTCAAAAACTAAGCGGTTTATCCTAAACATTGTTATATACAAAAATGTTCTACGTTAAATTTTAAATAAGAATGGTCCTTTTCATAATCACTCTAAATTGTACGGTTCAAGAGTTACAGACGGTGTAAATGTTAACTTTTTCGTAATTTTGATAATTTTTTAAAAAAAATAAGCTTCGTAAAAGAATGTTGCTATTTCAGTGGCCGGTGGTATGTTAGTGATAAGCCCTTGAAGGAATGACAACCTCACCACCTTATCAAGGGGCACTCTTTTTAAGGAAAAAGAGGCTTCCACAGGCCTAGGCCATATAAACCTGTTGTACGGAGAAACCCACCCTGAACTTTCTACGAATTTGAAAGATATTTATGCTTAAGAAGTGAATTTATGTTGCAATGTTCGTAGAAAGTTCAGGGTGGGTTTCTCCGTACCACAGGTTTATATGGCCTAGGCCTGTGGAAGCCTCTTTTTCCTTAAAAAGAGTGCCCCTTGATAAGGTGGTAAGGTTGTCGTTCCTTCAAGGGCTTATCACTAACATACCACCGGACACTGAAATAGCAACATTCTTTTACGAAGCTTATTTTTTTTAAATTATCAAAATTACGAAAAAAGTTAACATTTACACCGTCTGTAACTCTTGAACCGTACAATTTAGAGTGATTATGAAAAGGACCATACTTATTTAAAATTTAACGTAGAACATTTTTGTATATAACAATGTTGGAGGAAAAACTTTTACTTTGGATGTTGAGGTTTAGGTCTAATTTCACCGTACTATAAAGGGTTTCCCAATAAGTGGTGTTATTTTGATATTCAAAGAAAAATGCATTTTTCAATATAAATGATCGGATGTTCATTTCATTATAAAGAAGAAGCTATGCGTTAATAGTGGAAAATAACATCAGGCAAATGGCCACCTCGATCACGCTTACAGGACCATATCCTTTCAATGAAATTTTCCATAACCAAATCGCAAAATGGCTGCCATATTTCCTCGATAGCCTCACGAATTCCATCTTTGAGGTCTTGAATCGACGCTGGGCTATTGGCGTAAACCTTCTCTTTCACATGGCCCAAAGGAAGAAGTTGCAAGGTGATTAAATCGCAAGATCTCGGTAGCCAATTGTGATCACCTCTTCGAAAGATATGCATTTCAACGACCCAATTAGCAAAGACATCACGTTGTTGATTATCGGCCGGCTTGAGTTCTGAACTTTACAAGCCTTAAGACCCGAATCTTTATGCAAATACGGTGTTAATTACGTTTGTGGAATGCCTAATTCCATAGAACGACGAGGAATGGACAAACCTGGGTTTTCTTCAACACTTTCGGCTACAACAGCAATATTCTCGGCTTTTCTTGAGCGACGTGCACGGGTTTTATTCTTCACACCACTAACTTGTCCCAACAGCTAGAATTTTTCGACCAATTTCTTTATTGCGGTCCGACAAGGTGCTTCACGACGACCCAAAAAATAAAAAATTCGAGTTTTACGAACCATCTCTTCCATATTCTCACCATTTTTATAATGAATTATTATAATTTCAATGCGTTCTTGAAGAGTGTATCGTTTCGTTTTCTTAATGGCGTAGTTTTTACTAGTCTGATGTCAAAAAATGACAGCTTCAAACGTGACATCTACCGAAATAGCGGGTTATTCAAAATAACACCTCTTATTGGAAAACCCTTTAGCATGAATTTTCATCACAAAAATTCAGCAATTTATATATTCTTCACTAAAGTTTTGTCAACTTCATTACATGTTTGAATGTTCAAAATAAATAAGATTCTCAACCCAATCATGGTTTAACTCAATTTTTGAACTGGGAGATTCCTTTGAAACTTGAAATGAAATGATTCAGGACCTCCTTAGGATATATTTCAGTCAATCTAATGCTGATTGAATCAAGGGCGTACCCAGGATTTCGCTTGGGGGGGCAGCTCATACCTGTTTCGAGAAGATGGTCGGTCGGGTATATTTTTAATTCCCACTTGCCACGAAAATTGACGTTTATTTTATTTTGGGGGGGGGCAGCTGCCCCCTGCCCTACCTGGGTACGCTCATGGATTGAATGCATAGGTGAAAAATAGAAACAAAAATAGAACATATAAGTTTTATCAGTCAAAGATCACATAATAATTTCTATAATAATACTGACAGACAGAAGTTATTACATATATAGGAATCTATGACATATAAAAATTACTTTTTAAAATATTCACCAAATAAAATAAAAAAAATCTAAAGATATATAGAAAAAATAAGCTTCTTTCGCTATAAGCGAAACAGTAGATGAAAATTATTTGAGGGCAATGGTTGAGAAGTCTAGATCACCATATTTAACATGCTGGTTAACGTCTTTCAAGTTAGAATCTAAAAACGTAACATTTCTCATCACTTTGGCAAGAATTATTCATGAGGTTTGGAAATCCCCTATAAACATGAAACCACTATAACAGACAACAAATAATTCTGAATAACCTTTGGAAGACTTCTCTTATCTTGGTTGTAGTTATTCCTTTCCAAATATACAACTCTAGCACTTTTTCAACTATCAAAATCTTAGAAGTAAAATTATTTTCTTGATTCATTCACACTGACTCGGTTCATCTTGTTTGAGTCATTTACATCAGAGGCAATTGGGAAATATTTGCCAGTGCGCCACGTACCTTAAACCTATTTACAAGTACAGCTGCAGTGTTGCGAATAATTATCAAATTAAAAGAACATTTCAACAATATCCACAACAATAATGCAACACGCTAATTAATAATGGTCATCATATTTGATTTTTTGGTTGGTGGTTCCTTAACTACTTCCTGCATCAGAACTGGAAGTTTATACTCCAACAACATATTATTGTCTGGAGGCAATCCCAAGCAAGCTCTCATAACATTTTCAATGCATGCCCTTTGTCTGAAGAGAGCATTGACTACAGGTGTGCCATCTGGTACCAGAGGTGCTTTACAAAGGTAACTCAAAATGGAAAGCACGGAGTGAAAACCAGTGAACTCTTGGTCAGTTTGACTGGACTTCTTCATCTTGATTCTGGTGCATAGTTCGGTTAGAATGATGAGATCCAGAATGATGGGTGTAGCTAAGAGAGAATCTTCGCACGTGTTGTGGATAGCAATCGTGTTCAGACATCCCATCATTATCTCTGAGACGTATTCGTCCATGGCACGTTTGAATCTCCTGGAAACAGCATAAGAATAAATGATGAAATACCCTAAGAATTGATGTTCGTAACATTCATTTGATTTTTTTGCTAGACTATAATACACTGCGCAAAAAAATTAACGCACCTTCTGAAAATCTCAATTTTAATGAAAGTTAACTCTACATTGACTTTATAACTTATTTTTATGTTCTCTCGGGAAGGTTTTGATCGAAACGAGACACATTAAATGGAAGATAAATTCAGGATTTCACCGAATCTTTTGTGAAAGAAGAGAAATAAACAATTTTCAAAATACTGGAATGTGATAAGTGATTTAATACTACTGGTATGTCCACCACTTGCTTTAATTACAGCTCGGTAAGGACGGTTCATACTCAAAATGAGTTATCTTAAAATGTTCTGATCTAATCCTTCCCAGATTTCTCTGAGTTGGATTCCTAAGTCATAAGAGTAGCTGGTGATTTCTGAACTTCTCAGCCTTCTATTGAGGTTGTCCCAAACCTGCTCAATCAGATTGAGATCTGGACTTCTTGCTGGCCATTCCATTTGAGAGGCTTCAACCTCTTCAAGGTAATCCTGAACGATGCGCGCACGATGGGGTCTGGCATTATCGTCCATAAAAATGAAATTTTCACCAATGTATCCTTATATACCTATCAGCATTCATAGCTCCATCATCAAAGACCACTAGGTCTGTGCGAGTAGTCAAAGATATTCCATCCCATACCATAATCGATTCTCCTCCGAAATAAGGACGTCTGTATACAATGGAACGTCGATCACAATGGTAGAGGCAGAATCTAGATCATCTGTGAAGATAAACTCTTTCCAATCAGCCTCTTCCCAATGTAAATGGATATGCTCTCTCGCAAAATCCAAACGCGCCCTTCGATGGGCTAGGATAAGAGCTGGGCCTCATGCCGCGACACGAGGCCTTAAATCATATTCTCTGAGGCCCGTGGTCTACCCTGTCCTGGTCTTCGGACATTCATACCTGTCTCCTGGAATCGCTGCAACATTCTGGACACACTTGTATGGGAAACTCCAAACTTTCTGCAATTTTTTGTGTATGTCCACCCTTCTTCTCGCAAAACTACCGCTTGGGCACATTCCTCTTGGGTCAAATTGCGTGTTTCGCGTTGCATAGCGATCGAGTGTAGAAAATCAAACGAAAGAAAAACTATTGATCACTAGAATTGATCGAGAACAACTGATTTCAGAATGGAGTCAATACGTTCAAAATCTGATAATCCCATCTTTTTTATTCCTGCTGGGAAAAAAATCGCTATTGAAGAAAAACGTGAAAGTGGATAACATATGCATGCATAATTCTGATTGAAATAATTATCACCTTCAGTTGCAGAATAAATTTGAGGTTTCCATTATGTGCGTTAATTTTTTTTTGCGCAGTGTATAAACATACCCTCATGCATATTTAACAGCTAGAGTTAATTTACAGAAGATGTATAGAAGTTGAATTGGTTTATGATTGAATCACCTAAATACTTTATTTATTGCCAGTTCATGTAACGGTTAGTATGAGAAAAGGTCTATTTTGAGATTATGTCATTCAGAGAATCTGCAGACAGCAGTTTCTGGCTTTCGGTCAATGCATAGAAAACTCTGAATGGCCTAAGGTTCTCTAGGATTGTAATATACGATTTGGCATTTATCTTTTTAGAATTGAATGTGACTAGCGCCATCTTGAAGAAAAACATGCGAATACCCTTCCTCATAATGCAGAAACTGGACAACAGACGAAAAGTGTACCCAGTCAACACAAAGACGTCGCATAGATATCCCAGCGATATATTTTCGGGGAGATTGAGAGTACTTGAGAGTGATTGTCCCTGCGAGGTGCTGAGAGCTTTATGTATCCTCCAAATTTCCGCCTCAGGGATATTCCAGAGAGCTCTCAAAGATATCCCTAGTGGAAATTCTCAAACTGCTTACATTATGGAGGTTAACGATATATTCCCATAAACTTCCCATTATGACAAGTATGAGAACTTGCCAACAACCTCCGCATTGTGAGCTTTTTGAGTATATCCTATAAAGATCCCATTGACGCTTTTTGGCAATATCCCAGGGATCTCCACATAGTGAGCTTTTTGAGAATATCTCAGGGACCTCCTATCGTGAATAAAATGAGAAATCTTATTATTTTGATAATTAACAGTAGCCATAAACATACTCTCGAATCGGAACACTTAACTTTCGTAGGTTTAATCGCGGATTTCTTAATTTGGTTGAGCCTGCAATTTTCACAAGTGAAGAGCTCACGATTGGATATCTTTGCGACCCTCCATAAAAAGTCGCAATGGGAATATCTTATTCTTGTCTCGTTGCGAGCTTAATATGAAGCCGCATTGCAAATACCTCCTTTGGTAATATTTGTGACATTTATTGGATGTTTTTGCATCAGTTTAGAAGTGATGCAGTGTCAAATAGAAAGGTAGGTTTGCAATTTTCTACCTAAAGTCTACGGCTCGAAAATGCTCAGGTTTATGGTTACCAACTGCAGTGGAAGTTGCCGTGAAATTGAGAGAGAGTCAAAGAAAATCCTGAAAAAATTCGAACTCTATTTCACTTTAGAGCTTAAAACCTTGCAGTTTGTCTGTCATATCAGAAAATCTATACGATTAAAACAGCGTTTCCACTTCATCGACTGAAGGTTAAGTCCAATAGTTGACTTCCACCAGTTGTATGAAAAACGGATAAAAATCTCGCAATCGCACTTCGTTCAGAGTTAATGCATCGGAGGTAGGTGTCGTAAGGATCCCAAGAGATGGCGTTTTGGTTCTGTTATTCTCAGAGCTAGGCGACATTTCTCCAAATAAGGAAACCTATAATGCCTTTCAGACGGAGCTCCATACAGAAGAGCCCCAAATAGGGCGAAATAGCTATCTATGGATGCTCTGTTTGATATTACCACTGTGCATGTTCTTTGTGCGTTGGGGGGATTAGTTCCGAAGTATGGGTTAGTATTGGTTGATTTTAAATCAATTAATATTATTCTCTGCTTTCATTGGTATATTATGCCCGCTACCATGGTAACGTTTGCTATAATA
>JACDNR010000346.1:0-25685 GCA_013421045.1 Propylea japonica | reverse complement strand
CCAAAGAACGAGCGCTCATCAAACGCTCCTGCTCGGGGCTTTTCTGAAACTTTTATTTGAATGATATCTCGGAATTTGCAATGAGTACTCAGATCGTCGTTTCACAGCTAAATATATAATTGTGTCCAGAGCCAAAATAAATCAATTCAAAGAATTCTCTCAAGTTAGAAATTGGTATAATGGTTATGTCAACTTTATCATGAATAGGTAGGTGCTTTTAAGGCTTTATGATCTTGATATTCTTCATTTCTACTAATTCAAAAAAAAAATAAATGCATTTTTCGTCGACCTCGAAACAAAGGTGATTCAGTGAAATTTAACATTAATCACACATTGTAATGTTCATTTCATGCTATTTTAATGTGCAATCCTCATGGCAAGCGTACACAAGTATTCAGAGCACTACGAGAAATAACGAAACTCAAATAGAAAATGAAATTGAATTGTGGCAAATGAGAATGATGTATTTCAATAAAAAAATTATCCTCAGTCATAATAGGTCAACGAAAAAATCTTGTAATCAACTCGTTTATTAATCAAGCGGTTAATGGTCTCAAACAATCTAAACCATGAGTTGTTGTCTTTAAAAACCTTGTTTATTGAATAACTATTAATAATATGTATAATTATCATTAAACCATGTCTGGAAATATATTCTTTCCAAGGAAATCGGACTTTCATAATAATAATTGTATGTTTCCATAGCGCTTCACCGCCCTTTTAAAGGTACTTATCCTGCACGTAATTATATTGTGTATGAATTCGTTGTTATAGTAATAAATTAAATGAAAATGCAATTGATAGTGGTACGAATATAATTATTGAAGTAACTTCTGAAGTTTCAACAGCAGTTGTAAAAAAAACACAAGTTTCTTTCTACATCCATATTTTCTTCGACAGCTGAGTGGAAATTGAAAGTCCCAAACTCTGAATATTTAGATACAACGCATTCAACAATAAATCATATCTCAGTAACTTTACCGTCGATGAAATATAAATCTACTTATTCCACATTGACATCGATAGAAGCAAGATATGTTTCTTTAATAGACTCCGAAAGAAAGTGTAGAACTTAGAACTCCTCGGTAGCTACAAAGCTCATCTGACACCCCTTTTATTCAAGTTTCCTTCATAAATTCTTTCATATCGATGTAACAGCCAGAGGTGTTGGAAACCTGCTTTCATTTCGTTCCTCCAGATCCGGAATTTCTTGCAAATTTGACAGTTATTGTGGAAAAACCTAATCCTTCCCGCCTCAGGCTCTTCAGATAACTTTCAAACCAACTTTCAATTAAGAATTCAATTATCCTGACAGTAAATTACTGTGGAAACAATATTGGGGACATTAATCAGAAAGAAGGTAATTGAACGTAAACTGATTAAACTTTAAAGTGGATCAAATATTCGATATAAATGCCGAAGAGGAAACGGAACCATCTCCGGAAGTACCATGAAAGAGGACAGGGATAAGTTGAAAGACTTCTGTCGAAAAGTGTCTCGCTATAAAACAATAAACTGGGATATAAATCCTTATTTATTCAGTTAATTGTTGCTGAAAATGATAAATCGGGGGAAACGTTCGTTCGGAAATGCCCGGGATTGTCGAGGGTGAAAGTAAATGTAAAGGAGGAAATAAGCGGGATATTTCCCGGCAATTCGCAGCCCGCCTAAGAAAATATAAAATTTAATTGCCAGATTCATTTGATCCACGTAATCGTGGGTTCATTGACAAATGGTGCCATTTCAATGTAACTGTTAACATAATTCGAGGAAATTAATCATGTCTGTAAATTCATGGACTTGAATTTGAGCGGCTAAACGGTGGAAAGTTTATAAACGAATACCTATTATTATTTTCATATGATATTGTGCTTCTTTCTTGTTGTTGATTTTTTATTGGAACTCCGGAAGTTTTCTTGTTAATCATTATCTGCTTCTAGGCTTGGTTCTGATTGACTTCAGCAGTTGAATAAACCGAATGCAGCTAAATGCATCCAAAAAATATTCTAAAATAGTAGTCGCAATCAAAAGTTTTGCGGACTTGATAATATTCGTCAGAAGTTGAAACTGATATATAATTTGAATTAAGTATTCCACTTACTGTTGATTTTTCTGTTCCAACCACAAAACTACAACGAGAATTTCGAATTCCGGAGTTTCAGCTCCAAATTTGGCGTGCCGTGCCGTGCGAAGCGCTATTATATTGTATAATGTTGTTTGCAGTAGGAATTAATTGGGCTTAAATCATTATAATAATATAATACTCATAGATTATACCACATCTTCATAAGGTTTGCAGAAAAATCGCATAAGGTCGCGTAAGGTATTTATAGAATCCAATGTTCAATGCTGTTTCGGAGCAATCAGGAGTTCAAATCGCTGGTTAAAATGATGAATAATTATTTTCACTCATAATCAGAGTGAAAAAGTATAAAATGAAGCGAATCATTAAACATATCAACATATTTTTATTAAACTTTCCAAAAGAGATTGTACCATGAAAGAGGACAGGCATAAGTTGAAAGACTTCTGTCGAAAGTGTGTCTCTACAAAACAATAAACTGGGATATAAATCCTTATTTATTCAGTTAATTGCTTGCTGAAAATGAACAAATCGGAAATGCCCGGGATTGACGAGTGAAAGTAAATGTAAAGGAGGAAATAAGCGGGATATTCCCAGCATTTCGCAACCCGCCTAAGAAAATATAAAATTTAATTGCCAGATTCATTTGATCCACGTAATCAAACAGCTTTGTACCGAGATACGGGATTCCAAATTTTTTTTTTATAATTTGATTATTGCTCTTGAATTGGAATAATGTAATTTAGAAAGAGTCAAAAGTTTCAAGTCAGAGGAGTAGAATTTGGGGTGACTTCCAACCCTTTTTTCTTAACGGGGTAGCTATTAATTGTGTACATTGAATAGCACAAATAAAATTTCTGGAAAGTTTTCACATATTTTAGCTATGCAGGAATAAGGTACACAAATGAATATTGAAAAACCCAATTACTGGTTAACGTAACAATTTTTCAATTTTTATATAATTTATATCAATAATGGTTTTCACGAAAATAATTGACGCTACGACTCAACTAAAAGATCATAGAAGATGAAACATCATTGGTTGTAACCAATTGAATTGCAAAAATTAACTAAATAATTAAACCCGTCATTTATGTTTTTCGATTTCGAGCATATATTTTTGAATATGATGTCGAAGTGATGCAGGAGTGAACTTCTACAACATGTTACTAGATTTTCTATTTGGGCTATTTAATGAATAAAATAGCCACCTCCTAAAAAGATGTAAAAACCCACTGAAATTCCCGCAAAATTTTCGTCCCTGACAGAAATCTTCAATGATTTTTCAATTTTTGCAAGGCACTGTGAATGAGGTTAGGTTAGGTAAACGTTTACCAAATTTAAATTCAATAGTAATCACATCCCTTATCTCAGTAACGAAGGTATTTCAAACCCATGTTTACATGAACTAGGAAATCTCCCTCTGGCGTTAGATTACCTAATTCTGAATTCTGTATATGGATGGAAGAGTAAAAGTTTTGGTATCTTTGGAATCCTTTCAAACAGAAAATCATTTCTGTATTCCTGGTAGGCTACTACGCTCACTGCAGTTCATTATGATCAACAGATATGTAGGATACTTGGAATTAATTTTAGGCAATAAAGATCAACTGATGGTACAGCTTAATTAGTCGGGTACCATTTCCCTTCAATTTTTTCTCTCCAAAATATTATTTCTGAATCAGCGTGATATCTCGATCCAATTGCCTTCCTATACTTAGACGAAATTCTTCTGCAGTTAATTGAAAACCTCACGTTGTCATTTTCCATTCCCTCGAAATACCAATTTGTAGGAAAAGGCAGTAAAAAGAATAATCCTTCTCTGCTTCGATCGGGTAATGTAGTGGATTTAGTCAAACCAGAAAAATTTCATCTCGAATGTTACACATAAAACTGTTCTCTTTCAGAAGAATATTGCTGAACATTGACCTTTTATACTTGGAACCTTGCTTATGCTTCGATAACGGAAAAAATGATTTATTCGTCCTATTATGATGAAACACACTGTATACGTTACTCAGTAGGAAATGTTGCCAATAAACAAATGGGGTTATGCGTTCTTAGTTTGCTCGGTACCATTCTCTTCAAAGTTTCCTGTTCAAAATGATTATTTCTGAATCAGGGTATTTCTCGATCCAATTATTTTCATACTCTAAGACGGAAGTTATAAATGACACCAATTCCTCCGCAGTTTATTGAAAACCTTACGCTTCCATTTTCCATTTCCCCAAAAATACAAATTTGGAGGAAAAGGCAGTAAAAAGAATAACCCCCCATTTATCATAGGTGCTCCCCTGCTTCGATCGGGGTAATGTAGCGGATTTTGTCAATACAGAAACTATTATTTCGAATGTGACACATAAAACTGTATTTCGGAAAATAGATCTTTTACTTTTAGTACTTTGCTTATGCTTCGATAACGGAATTTATATCAAAAGGAAAAAATGTGATCTAGACGCTATATTTGTTTGCCCTGTTTACGATGAAACACACTGTATACGGTACTGTTTTACCAATAAACTTATGGGGTTATGCGTTCTTAGTTTGCTCGGTACCATTTCTTTTTAACGTTTTCTATCCAAAATGATTATTTGTGAATCAGGGAAATATCTCGATCCAATTATTGTTTATTGAAATCTCACGCTCTCATTTTCCATTCCCCTGAATTTACCAATTGGAAGCAAAATGCAGTAAAAAGAATAATCCCCATTTAACATTCGCCCACCCCTGCTACGATCGGGTTAATGCAGCGGATTTTTTCCAATGTAGAAGCTTTTATCACCAATATAACACATAAAACTGTTCTCTATCAAAAAAATCTGCTGAAAATTGACATGTTACAATTGGTACCTCGCTTTTGCTTCGGTAACAAGTGTTATTTCGAAAGAAAAAAATGATTTACTCAACGTGATCTAGAAGCTATATTTGTTTGCCCTGTTTATAATGAAACACACTGTATACGGAACTCAGTAGGAAATTCTTCTAATACTCATATGGGGTTATGCATGCTTAGTTTGTTCGCTACCATTTCTCTTCGAAGTTTCCTGTCCAAAATTATTATTTCTGAATCAGGGTGATATGTCGATCCAATTATTCTCATATTCTAAGACGAAAAACCTCAGGCATCCATTTTTCATTCCCTCAAAATACCAATTTGGAGGAAACGGCAATAAAAAGAATAATCCCCATTTAACATTGGCGCTCCCCTGATTCGATTGGGTTAATGTATCGGATTTTGTCAATCTAAAAACTGTTATTTCGAAGGTAATATAAAACTGTCCCTTTTCAGAAGAATATTGCTGAAAATTGAACTTTTACACTCAGTACCTTGCTTATGCTTCGATAACGGGATTTATATCAAAAGAAAATATGATTCTCCCAACTTGATCTAGACGCTATATTTATGTGTGTTTATAATGAAACACACTGTATCGGTACTCAGTAGGAAATTTTGCCGATAAGCCTATGGGGTTCTTGTTTGCTCGGTTTCTCTTCAAAGTCCAAAATGAGTATTCTGAATGAGAGTGATATCTCGATCCAATGGTTCTCATATTCTAGACGACAGTAATGAATGACACCAATTCTTCCGGAGTTTATTGAAAACCCCACGCTCTCATTTCTCATTCCCCGAATCTACCAATTTGGAGAAAAAGCCAGTAAAAAGATTAATCCCTATTTAACATCGGTCGGGTTAATGCAGCGGGTTTTTTTTTTGTAGAAGATAGTATCAAATGTAACGCCAAAACTGTCCCCTCTCAAAAAAATACTGAAATTTGACATTTAGAATTAGTAACTAGATTATACTTCGACAACGGAATTTATATCATAAGGAAAAAGCGATTGTCTCGACGTTATCTAGACGCTATATTCGTTTGCCCTGTTTAATGTGAAACACCCTGTATAAGATTAATTTCACAAAACAATAAGAGGTGTATGTTCAAAGTGATTATTTCTGAATCAGTGTTAGATCTCGATCCAATAAGGTATTCTCATATCCTAAGACGAAAGTTATGAATGACACCAATTCTTCCGCAGTTCATTGAAAACCTCACTTTTCCAATTTTTTCCCTCGAAAATACCTATTTCGAGGAAAAGGCAGTAAAAAGAATAATCCCCATTTAACATTGGCGTTCCCCTGCTTCGATCGGGTAGCGGCTCGTTTCAATCCGCTTATTTCTAGTTGAGCTCAAAAAAATTAGTCACGTATAACCAGAAACTTAAAGAAACACATAAAACTATCCGCCCAAAAGAATGTTGCTGAAAATTGAGCTTAAACACCCTGTATCTTGCTCATACTTTGAAAACGGGTTATTTGTCATGAGGCACAAAATACATATTATTCTCCCAGTGTAATTTAGACGCTATATTCATTCGTCTAGTTCATGATGAAACATCCTACAGTATAAACGATACTTAGTAAGAAATGTTGGCAACTGGAAACTGAGGATATGCGTTTTTGGTTGGTTCGGTATCAATTCCTTCAGTGTTTCTCATCCAAAATGATTATATCTGAATCAGTGTGATATTTCGATCCAATTAGGTATTCTCGTACATATGAACTTTTATCGAAAAAAAAACATATAAGACTACCCGCTCAAAAGAATATTGCTGAAAATTGGGCTGAGGTAGGCAAGAAAAAGAAGGTCTTTTTAACCTGGGTTCCCGGCCATTCGGGAATCAAAGGAAACGAAGAGGCCAAATCACTTGCCAAATAGGACGCACGAATGTCACTCAGAACCCAGAACACTTCTGTGGTATAGGTAAATGTACCTATAAAAAGGAGTTTCTGGAGAAGGAGAAAGTCTCTGGCGGAATCTCCCATGGATGGATCATTCCACTAAGCAAGATCCAAAAGATTCTGGATCTTGGTAAGAAATATTATACCTCCTCACTGGCTTTCTTACAGGACACTGTCGCCTTAGAACGCACCTATTGAGGATGGGATTGTCGGACATTGACGAGTGTAGACTCTGTGGGAGGGAAAAAGAAACATCCATTCACCTAGTCACGGAATGCTTTGGCATTGCGAACCTAAGGAGAGAACGCCTTGAGAGAGAAACTTGTAAGAGTGAGGAACTAGCCTTGTTGAAACCTTCACAGATATTGGATTTCATCAGATTTCTGGAACTGAAAGGCGAGCTGTGAAGGATGTGGTCAGAACAGCTCTGAAAGGGGACACAATAGACCTTGGGGTCACAGTGAACTGTAACCCCCTTTTAAACTATGAACTATGATCTAACTATACTTCGAAACGGGGTATATGCCATAAGACACGAAATATGATTAACAGAATGTGATCTAGATAGTTCATTTGTGCAGTTTATGATGAAATATCCTTTGATATAAACGACACTTAGTAAGAAATGTTGGAAATTTACAACTGAGGTTATGCGTTTTTGCCAAAAACGCATTGGTTGGCTCGGTACCAATGCTCTTCAATGTTTCTCGCCCAGAATGACTATGTCTGAATCAGTGTGATATTTCGGTCCAATTCTCATATCTCAAAATGACAGTAATGAATCACACCTTTACTCTTCAACGTTTTCTGTTCAAAATGATTATTTCTGAATCAGTGTGAGATTTCGATCCAATTAGGTATTCTCACATCCTAAACGAAAGTTATGAATGACACCAATTCTTCCGCAGTTTATTGAAAACCTCACGCTTCCATTTTCCATTCCCTCAAAAATACCAATTTGGAGGAAAAGCCAGTAAAAAGAATAATCCCCATTTAACATTGGCGCTCCCCTGCTTCGATCGGGTTAATGTAGCGGATTGTTTCAATTCAGCGTCAGGATTTCGGCGGAGAACTAACCCACTAACTTCGACTTGCTCCGGTGGACTTTGAATATTTATCGTTTTCGGCTGGATTGAATTTTAAACGGTTCGAATTCTTTGTGCTTCGCATTACATGCTAATTTATTTCGAGGAAATTGGGAAATGGTGGCAGTGTATATTTGCATGTAAACGTTGCCAACGATTTCGATGATAAAGTGGAAGTATTTTTTAAGCGATATCAGAAAAGGGGTTCTGGCTGTCTCCTTATGTATGTATGTTCGCAATCTGTTTGGAATTTACATGATTGATTGTCTTGGTTTTTCAACAAATGATTCACATACCTAAACCAGAATTTTCAGTTGAACAAATCCTTGAGTCTATTTTGGCTTCGATTTCTGTAAAACCAAAGTTTTTGCATGGATAGCGTTCATAAATTTACAAGGTTTTTTACAATGGGATGTACCAACGAGGACACGAGATTCTTGGAAGAATTTCGGTAAAGAAGTTTTATAAACATGGGACACAAACGCTTTGCTCTTGAGGAAGTTTGATTTTGTCTTTTAAGTTTTCTTAATATGGTATCTGTATTTGACAAGAAGTTCAGCTGAAATTTGGCAGAGATATAACAATTCAGAATTTACACCATCTACAATGCCTATTCCCAGTGGCGTAACTAGTCTGACCTGCGCCCCAATGCAAGAATTTGCTGTGCTGGCTGGGGGGTTGAATGAGTCTACGAATAAGGGGAACACTCATTCAACCCCCCTCCCCCCCACGACCATCAACGAAACTAACAACGACATTTTCTCCGTACTTCCACACTTCCTGGATACTATTTCACTACACACGACATTGTACAAGCTCTATCCAGTTAGAGAAAAATTATTCAAGGAAAAATAATTTTAAAGTTAATTATAAAAAAAAATTATTCAAAAAATTTATTGAAAGCAACATTAACTTACTCAACACAGCTCATATTGCCAACTCTGTACGTTTATTCCTATTATTCCCTGACAAAGCCCCTACGGCTCTTTGTTTCTAGGAACCGTCTTGCTAACTTTTCTACATCTAAAGAACGAGCTCTTTCATGTTCAATACTTATTAAACTGAGATCACACAGTCTTATATTGGACATAGAATTCCTTAAGTAGTTCTTTATAATTTTCAGTTTAGGGAAAGACCTTTCACTGATTGCGACAGTGTACATACTATTGGCACACTTGATGCAATGAACGTATTCCTTATCAATAGATAATCAGCCAACTGGCTGAGTTTGCTTATTTTTTTACTTTTGATATCGTCATTGACTACATTTTTTAAGCAAATTACTTCATTGACCAAAGCATGAGTCACGTAAGATTCGTATTTTTTACAAAACTCAGAGGCTGACTTTACAAGTTGTTCGTCAGAAAACCGTATTAAATTATCTGGGTTTAAGAAACTGAAGGTGTCAGTTATACACAGCAAGATTTAAATCTTTCGTTTAACTGTGAAATCAAAATATCAACAGCTCTCAAAAATACCTTACACAGGATCACTAAACTCATAGTCGCTAGAAAGTTCGTCAAAAAAGTCACCAAACACAATAGGGGGTTTCGTAGGTACGTTCTGAATTCCGTAGAATTCAGTTCTTTGCGCCCCCCTAAGGCCCTGCGCCCCAATGCACCGCATTGGTTGGATAGCCGTTAGTTACGCCACTGTATTCCGATTGCGAATCTACAGGCTGATACTTTTTTTGACTGTGTAAATCTCATCTATTGACTATCCCCCACGGTACAAATGATATTTGTATCGACAGTGCCCCGTCAGCAGTCCCACCATCATTCAAAGCTCTGTTAGTAACAGCTTCATGAGCTTTCTTGTATGGGTTGGCATAACCGTCACAAATTTTTTGGCCTTAGTAAGTCCAGGAGTGTTTCTCCACAGAGTACTTCTGTTATTCAACTCTCATTGCTGAACTACTGCCTGAATTCATCGGCTTTTTTATTTCCTTCAACGCCACAATGCTTTGTCAGTTGTCACCCATGGTATATTCACCTTTAGTGTTGTTTCTTGCTAGTGATTCTACGGCACTCTCAGGCCAGCAGTGACTCCTGGCTGTCGGCTTCACGGGATATCAGCGTTGCCTGGCCGTCAGTGTTGATGTAGACATTAAGGTTCATTTTGAACCATATTGAGCGCATTTGTAAACAGCCGTTATCTCTATCTGTAGAACAGAGATCTCACTTTCTGGGTCTTTCATTGAGCTATGAAGGAATGGAGAGGTGGTGGTGACGTGACTTTTACACTAAGGCAAGGCGCAAAATGACTAGCAGGTTCGTGAGGTGACGGAGCGTGAGGCACGGCGAGATTTTGTGAATCTAATAAATAGATAAATACGTCCGCGCATACACAATCGCAGTGTGACGTGATGCAGGCTTTGCTTAACGTGACCCTGCGAAACGCAGTGTCGATCCCGCAGTTTCTTGTAATATTCACGGTGAGTAGTAGTGAAAAATGGAAGAAAAACTTATTGAAGCCGTACGAATTCGGCAAGTTTTGTACGATACAAGCCTTAGACGAAAGATACAAGCCTTAGACGAAAGATACAATAGTCCAGTCAATTTGTGCTCAAAAGAACCCCTAGCAGGAAAGTTCTGGGGTAGTTTTGATTTTTTCGATTTTTTATGTTTTTTGGGGTGCTGAATCCGAATCTGAGGTTGCTAACAAAATTTCGTGAGGGAACATTGAAAAAAATACAAAAAAAGAGAAAAAGCTCATTATTTGGCAGTTTTCTGCTTATAACTCGGAAACTATCAAGTTTTCGTGAAAAACCCTTCCATACAAAATGAAAGTACATGAAATTTCCTACAAATTGTATTACCACAGCTTGTTCTGCGAAAACCCGTTCTGGCTCAAATTATAGTTGAAAATGAGGTATTTTCTATGACTCAATAAATGAAAAGAAATTAAATTCCGTGGTTCCGATAATGCGAACGTCTTGAAATTTTGCATGAACATTCAGTATATCAGTCTCGATTCACAAAAAAAAAATTAACTCGAATCGGATATCTTGTTATGGAAATATAAAGATTCTTCTTTCCATATTCTAATTGAATTTTCTATGGTTCTGTTCACACTATGGTCACACAATTTTGCATGAAGCTTCTTATGAGCATCTTGCATATGGCCGCAACATTTCATTTCGATGGGTTTCGTTTTGTCTGAGATATTGGGGAACAAAAACTTTGAATGGCCATATTCTATGTTTCAAACATGGCCATTCAAAATTTCTGTTCCTCAATATCCCAGACAAAACTAAACCAATCGAAATGAAATGGTGCGGCCAAATGCAAGATGCTCATAAGAAGCTTCATTCAAATTGTGTGACCATATTGTGAACAGAACCATAGAAAATTGAATGGAATATTGAAAAGAAGAATCTTTATATTTCCATAACAAGATATCCGATTCGAGTTAATTTTTTTTTTGTGGATCGAGACTGATATACTGAATGTTCATGCAGAATTTCAAGACGTTCGCATTATCAGAACCACGGAATTTAATTTCTTTTCATTTATTGAGTCATAGAAAATACCTCATTTTCAACTATAATTTGAGCCAGAACGGGTTGTCGCAGAACAAGCTGTGGTAATACAATTGTAGGAAATTTCATTTACTTTCATTTTGTATGAAAAGGTTTTTCACGAAAAATTGATAGTTTCCGAGTTATAAGCAGAAAACTGCCAAAGAATGAGATTTTTTCTCTTTCTTTGTATTTTTTTCAATATTCCCTCACGAAATTTTGTTAGCAAACCTCAGATTCGGATTCAGCACTCCAAAAAACATAAAAATCGAAAAAATCAAAACTACCCCAAAACTTTCCTGCTAAAAACCCTATTTGACTGTACTACAAGCCATGTAGAGTATATGAGGACAAAACTGAAAAGTGGGTGGAAATGTTGATGATCTCATGCACTTCGAAGAACTGGTCACGGTTCAGCAGAAAATGATTTTTAATTTGTTCGTCGTTAAATTCTTTGGTTAAAGCAGATTCTCCGTGACTTTTTCTTATTTTTAAGTATAAACTTCTCGCTGCCTTTCTTTCGGTAAGTTGGGAGGTAAAAAATATCATTTCGGACACGAATTCATCTTCCGAATCAGATTCAGAATTGAAGTCAAACAAAAGAGCAGTAGATATTTCCATTTTGAGCCTGTAACCAACTGCGTTATAGCAATCACCATCAAGTACTGCGATCGTATTTGCACGGTTCCCGCGTTCGCAGCTAACCTCCTCAAAATTCCGCCGCGACTCAAGCTGCGTCACCTCACAAAACTGCGAGTCATTTTGCGCCTAGCCTTAGTGTCGTGACAACCAACATGAGAGATAGAGCATAGACTAATAAAACATTTTACTATCCAAATATCACTCCATCCTTCACAGTATCTCTTTCTCTTATGTTGGTAAAATCACAGAACATAAAAACATTTAACGCGTGGATATCTACGATCCAATGTTTTCATTATACAGGGTGTTTCATCATAAACTGGACTTGTAAGGGACTCCGGGAGAATCATTTAGCCTCATACAATATATCCCGTTTTCGAAGCATAAGCGGGGTGTCATTCTTGAGCAATATTCTTATGAGTGTGGTCAGTTATGTAAAATACTTAAAGTAACGGTTTTTGGTTGAATCTCAGTATTTTTGCGTCCCTTATTCAAAAAAGTTGACGAACCGAAAAAAAATTCACAAAATGGCGGAAAACCTGCAACGTTCCGAAATGTTTTTTTGAGTCCAAAACGGATGAAATTTTGTACAATTGTACTTCTTAAATTATCAATCACGAAAATGAAAACAAAATTGTGAAAAATCGAACGGTTTCGTTACTACAGCCATTCAAATGTTTCGTTCAGACCCTTGAAATAATAATAAAAAATTGTTTTGAGTTCTAAAGTCAGAATAATTGAAATATTGATATGTCTAAACATTCTAAATGAATTTATAAAACAAATTCAGTGAAACTTTGTTGGGACTCGAACCGACGTAGGTATTGAACAGGGAAATGGGACTGTTGTAAGGATATTAATATTCGTTGCCAGGCAACGGAAGTTCGTAGTACATAGAGTGTTACTACTGGCTAAATTTTATTCAGTGAAATTCAAAAATCAGTCAAACTCTATGAACTATGTTTTGTGCTTCTTTCTAATATCATTCTATCCTTGACTGAAGTCAATATTCTCTCTCGCACGTTCTGTCCATTTTTTTATAAGTGAATTGGGTCTTTAAGATTCTCAGTTTAGTCCCATACCTACCCAATGCCAGTGCCATTTTCTGATTTTGATCCATCGGTTAACCACTAACTTCGACTTTGACTATTTATCGTTTTCAAGTGGATTGCATTTTAAACGGCTGGAATTATTTGTTCTTCGCCTTACATGCTTAGCTATTTCGAGAAAATTGGGAAATTGTGGCAGTGTATCTTTGCATGTAAACATTGCCAACGATTTCGATGATAAAGTGGAAGTATTTCTAACCGATATCAGAATATGAATTTACATATTTCCTTATGTTCCAGATCACTTCGATTTTTAAACTCTAGATTCCACAAAACGAAAATAATCAGAATTCCATGCGTCAAATTTTGCTGTAGTTTATGAAGAACCGAATAATTTTCATCCATTTCGTCGATAAATTCAAAAGGGGTTCTACAACTAGATGAACCAATGAAGACATGAGATTTTTGAAGAATTTCGAAGAAGAAGTTTTCGAACGCTCGTTCTACTTAAACGAGTGCCATATCGTTTTGCCCAAATGTCTGCAATTTTTGAATTCTGAGTCAAAAATGATCTCAAACGATAGAGTTTGATTCCCTGATGACAAATCCGTGGTCAAATTAATTTCTTTCTGTGCGACCGTCCGTCCGTCCGTTAGCACGATAACTTTCGAATAATTTGTCCTAGAGACTTGAGATTTTCACTGTGATTTCGGTTCCCGAATGCTGCGGTTAAGTTCGTTTACAAGCTGAACCATACAAGTGTTTCATATAATATGGCCATTCAAAATTTTGGTTCCTCCATATCTCAGACAAAACGAGACCAATAGAAATGAAATTCCATGGCCACATGCAAAATGCTAATAATGAGCCTCAATTTTGTGGCCATAGTTTCAACAGAACCATAGAAAATTCAATTGGAATATTGAATAAAATAATCCTTATATTTCCATAACAACATATCTGATTCGCGTGAAATTCATTTTGGTCATGAAGATTGATATACTGATTGTTCATGTCAAATTTCAACAGGATCACATCACCTGAAATATAGGAAATTCAAATGAAATATAAAAAATGTCTACATATCCATAACAAGATAACCGATTCGAGTGTAATTGATTTTGTGAATAAAGATTGAAATACTGAATGCTCATGCAAAATTTCAAGAGCATGGTATCATCAGAGCCATATAATTCAATTTTTTTAATTGTCAAATTTTTACATATTTCAGTTTTGAATAATTTACAGAATATTATTTTGATTGTGCTGAGATTTTGCATTTATGTATTTAGTATCAATCTCGAGTCCTATGCAAAATTTTGATGTATACTCCGTTCACGAAAGGTTGAGCCGTCGGTTGGCCATGGAAATTTGGCATATTCCACTGTGTATATTAAATTTTAGGTTATGTTCTTCCTTTTCTTGTCAGATTGATACGCAATGTTGTCAATATTGCATAGAGTTCTCTGATAACTCGTCGGACGAAGCCGGGTACATTCGGCAACGTTGACTTCATTTTACTTTATGACAGTAGATACTGCCAACTTCAGATAAATAAAGGAACGCCTACTTTGTGCACAACCTTTAGTGAACGGACTATAGGTTTGTTGTTCCACCAGTGAACTAGCAAAAAACCTGCTCGGGGCCTTCTTAATTGTTTTTCTTAATAAAAAGTTTCCGGTTTCGTAGAAAAAATGTCGAACGATAATCTAGAAATCCATATTGTCATAAAAATCTTGTTATGGTAAGCTGTAGTTAAAATATTTCTTGTAGTTTTTAACACGTCTAATCAATCTTGTATTTGAAGGACCACACTACATCAAAGCATGATACACTTCACAAATTCCGAAATAGCTGACAAGGATTTCGTGTATAGTCTTCCGAATGGAAATTCGAGAGATGCGAGAGGCGTCCCAAAATGGAACGGTCCCCAACAGATTCTCCGTGACTTTTTCTTATTTTTAAATATAAACTTCTCGCTGCCTTTCTTTCGGTAAGTTGGGAGGTAAAAAATATCATTTCGGACACTCAGATTCAGAATTGAAGTCAAACAAAAGAGCAGTAGATATTTCCATTTTGTGCCTGTAACCAACTGCGTTATAGCAATCACCATCAAGTACTGCGATCGTATTTGCGCGGTTCCCGCGTTCGCAGCTAACCTCCTCAAAATTCCGCCGCCACTCAAGCTGCGTCACCTCACGAAACTGCGAGTCATTTTGCGCCTAGCCTTAGGCCGAATTCATAGTCGTCCCTCAAGCTGAGGGTCCGAGTGCTACTCCGATAAGGACTACTCGACACTCACCCTTAGCGCCTATTTCATAAAGCGTACTCCGAGTATACTTACGTGAGTGAAGGTCTTGTTGAAAAATAGACTTGGCAACGCCGATAAATGACGAATATGGTCGAATATTTGTTTGGTCCTCGTGAAAGTTTGACAGGTGGGGGTACAACAACCTCACTTTTCCTATGTAAATATAACAAAACCACGAGAGATTTTGGTATTTCCCAAGTGTTTGAATTGATTTATTTGTTCTTTGGACTGAAGAACCGTGAAAATGGACCTTTCAAATTATTTATTAAGTTCTGATCATATTCATCGAGGACGATATGTAGAAAAATATCAGTTTTGGGAATTTACCCTTGTCAACTGTAAAAGGAAGATATTTATCCATCTTACCTGGCTCATTTCACAGATAAAATGTTTCCTGATGGAACAATGAATTCTGCTGCATCAAGTCAAATGATATTTATAATATTTATTCTTCAATATATCGAAAGGAAAATATGATGTGTTTATGGAAAGGAAAGCTCTTGAAATCCATAATGAATTTCTCAAAAATATGACTACGAAAATGAATAATTGAATTCCACTTATTCACAACGTAAAAAAACTTCATTATCTATTGTGAAATGATAATAATTTAATAATAAAAAGTGAGAAATGAGTATGTTACTCGTTTCATATAAAAACAGAAGATATACTGCAAATTGAAAGAAGTCCAGATAAGTTTAGTTGAGTGATATCATTTCAGGGATATATTTATTAAAACTTGTAGTATCACAACAATTTTGTCAGTTGACGAGTAAATGAAGATTACTCGTCTTTTCTCTAACAGATGAATTAGAAGGTACATCCAATAAAATTATATATTTCCTTCTCATAAGTCCAATATTAGGTATGACACTGGCTAATCTCTTTGTCTTCACAGTTTTGTTTTGAGCGTACTCAACATCTCAACTGCTTCCTCTGGTGCAATAAACTGGTGGTCAAGTAATGAAATATTATTGTATCATAACCACCATCCTATCAAATGGTAACCTGTAAAAGATTTTCAATGTTTTATTCACCTGAATAAAAATGTCTGGAGCATACTTCACCATACCTTGTTAATAAGTATCTACTTCTCGTCCAATGATAATTTTTTTCCTTTCCATATATTCAAGAATAAATATCATTCCATTCATTGTACCAGCACTCATATTTTCTACTAAATGATGGATAATAATATCAGGATACATTTTATCTTCGGAATAAGCCATATTAGATAGATAAATCTTCTGCAGTTGATAAGGGTGAATGCCAAAAACCCATATTTATCATCCTCGATGAATATGATCTGAACATAATAAATAATTTGATGATTTGATTAAAGAACAAATAAATCAGCTCAAACATTTGAGAAACACCAAAATCTCTCGTGAGTTTGTTATATTTACATAGGAAAAGTGAGGTTGTTGTACCCCCAATGTCAAACGTGTACGAAGTAACGAAACACGCATGCCCACAGGTGCCCGGGAATTTTAAATATTCAAAGTTAAAGAGGGGTATTCACAAAAACATCATTGTTCCAAAACTTATAATGGATTATCTTCCTGTTATTTCCTAAGGATGTATTCCTCAGAAGATGAAACCTCATATTGAAGGGTAATAGGTATATGAATTTATATTTTGCATTTACTTATTTGGGCATTTCACTTCAGCAGATATAATTATATGTGTGTTCAGTTGAGAAAAAGTAGTGAATGCTAGAGGATTCTCCATATCTTGAATGCAGCTTTTTCGTATACGGTTGTTCACGACTCTCATTTTCACTGTCAGATTCGAAAATATGATCAAAATCCTACATTTTATAACGAAACTTCAATATTCATTACACTTTCGCTACGATGTGAACAAAATTCAACCAAAAAATATTCGGAACGGCAGAAGAGAACCTGTCAGAATGACCGAAAACTCATCTCAAGGGTTCTATCGCCGTCCCTCCAGTTGAGGCTGGAAAACTCACACTCCACTCACTGAGTATGATTTATGAAACAGAAACAGCTACTCACACTCGATCTCAGACTCACACTCGCCCTCAAGGGTGAACTATGAATTCGGCCGTAAGTGTCGTGACAACCAACATGAGAGATAGAGCATAGACTAATAAAACATTTTACTATCCAAATATCACTCCATCCTTCACAGTATCTCTTTCTCTTATGTTGGTAAAATCACAGAACATAAAAACATTTTAACGCGTGGATATCTACGATCCAATGTTTTCATTATACAGGGTGTTTCATCATAAACTGGACTTGTAAGGGACTCCGGGAGAATCATTTAGCCTCATACAATATATCCCGTTTTCGAAGCATAAGCGGGGTGTCATTCTTGAGCAATATTCTTATGAGTGTGGTCAGTTATGTAAAATACTTAAAGTAACGGTTTTTGGTTGAATCTCAGTATTTTTGCGTCCCTTATTCAAAAAGTTGACGAACCGAAAAAAAATTCACAAAATGGCGGAAAACCTGCAACGTTCCGAAATGTTTTTTTGAGTCCAAAACGGATGAAATTTTGCACAATTGTACTTCTTAAATTATCAATCACGAAAATGAAAACAAAATTGTGAAAAATCGAACGGTTTCGTTACTACAGCCATTCAAATGTTTCGTTCAGACCCTTGAAATAATAATAAAAAATTGTTTTGAGTTCTAAAGTCAGAATAATTGAAATATTGATATGTCTAAACATTCTAAATCTTCTAATATATAAATATAAGTGCCAATTTCGTTGTGATTTAATAACTCAACAACGCCTTCACCGATTTGGCTAATTTTGGTCTTGAATTATTCATGGAAGTCTAGGGAAGAATTTAACGTATAGAAAATTCAGAGGAAATCTTGGAAAAGTGTAAAATCAACATTACACGTTTTTCATTTTCAGTGACATCTGTAGTCGTTTTCGAGTACTACGAATGCAAGGCAGTTTCCTATTTTTTCATACTCCATATAATCTTTGATTAAATTATCATATATGGCGAACCTGTAAAAAATATTAGAGATTTCAATTTTCAACGAATTGAAATATTAAAATTACCGACATTACACTTCAGTGTATAATCATCATAATGGTACATTATTGTAATAACTAATCACAGGAATCTGAAATATTTATTATTTGACCGTAATTTCGGAGTTCACAGAACACTAATATACAGAGTTCGTTTTTCATCACTTCTTTCAAAGTAACGTCTATGTTTCAATAAAAATTCGAGCACAGATGACAAAGAATTATATTATGTATCAACATGTTCGCCATCAAATCAAATATATTTTATGTTCTGTGATCAAATCCAAAAATTATGGAATAAAAACAAATATAAGCATTATATGGCAGAAGATATTTTAAATCGTATCCGTCATCATTCAAGAAATCCTGATTTGTTGATAACCTTGGAAATGTACAACGAAGCTTTGATAAGAAATGTTCTACCATTGGAAATAAAGCATTAGAACAATTGGGTATGACCGCACCAAATCGTGAGATACATGATTTGTTTGATCGTGAATTGCAACGTGAGCAGTAGTTCAATTCTAATGATTTACGTTTATTTATACAATCGAATATAACCAAACTGAATATTCAAGAAAAACATGTATATGACACAATCATTCAAGCCGTTTCCAATAATGCAGGTGGATTACATTTCTTGGATGCACCTGGTGGTACAGGCAAAACTTTCGTTGTATCATATATTTTAGCGACTATTCGATCGAAACAGAAAATTGCATTGGCACTTGCATCTTCGGGAATTGCTGCTACATTATAAGAAGGTGGTCGGACCGCACACTCTGCATTGAAATTGCCATTGAATGTACAGGTGATTGAAACTCCAAATTGCAATATTTCGAGAAATTCTGCTATAGCAAAAGTTCTTCGATTAATGTCAATTATTTTATGGGATGAGTGCACAATTGCGAATAAAAATAAATTACTAGAAGCATTTAACGAACAATGCAAGATTTACAGAGGTAATCAACAGCTTTTAGGTGGTGCTCTGTATTGCTGTCAGGAGACTTTCGTCAAACATTGCCTGTCATTCCTCGATCAACTATTGTTGATGAAATAAATGCCTGTTTGAAGTCATCAGTTTTTTGGAGATATGTACGAAAATTGACACTGAATATTGATATGCGTTTTCAACTAAATAATGATGCAACTGCCTATGAGTTTTCAAAACAATTGTTAGAAATTGGTGATGGCAAAAATACAAATCGACAGTAACAAGGGACTGATCACCATATTACTGGTAAATCAAAAGGAGAAGTGTGTTTGATACCGCGTATCCCTATGATTCCAACGGATATGCCATTTGAATTCAAACGGTTACAATATCCCGTGCGTTTATCATTTGCGATGTCCATAAACAAGGCCCTAGGCGAACACTTCACGTTTGTGGTGTGAATTGAAGGAATCATGTTTTTCACATGGTCAACTTTATGTTGCCTGTTCTAGAGTCGGTACTCCCAATTGTTTATTTTTCATGCTGAAAATGAAAAAACAAAAAATATTGTTTATCCAATTGTTTTAGACTAACACCTACCATAGTGAGAGTACCCAATTCTTTTTAGTTTTTACTCTTTGCAGTCTTCATCATTTAGAAGGCATTGGCAATTGGGAATCGGGCAACGTCTTTAGAATGTTTTAACTCGAATGTATATAATATAGTTTTTACTCTTTGTCATAGTTGAGAAATAACATTTAATAGTGTATCTTTGTGTTTATTTCTGATGAATATAATATAAACATTTACATTATGTTTTTGTAGTGAGTTTTGATGAGCAGTTCCATACATTCGAAATTAGACTAAGTAAAATTTTATTTTTTTGTTATATTTCTAAGTTTATTACTATGCCTTATACGTAGCGAAGCACGTACCGGGCAGCTAGTGAATTTATAAAACAAATTCAGTGAAACTTTGTGGGACTCGAACCGACGTAGGTATTGAGCAGGGAAAGGGGACTGTTGTAAGGATTAATATTCGTTGCCAGGCAACGGAATTCGTAGTACATAGAGTGTTACTACTGGCTAAATTATATCAGTGAAATTCAAAAATCAGTCAACTCTATGAACTATGTTCTGTGCTTCTTTCTAATATCATTCTATCCTTGACTGAAGTCAATATTCTCCCTCGCACGTCCTGTCCATTTTTTTATAAGTGAATTGGGTCTTTAAGATTCTCAGTTTAGTCCCATACCTACCCAATGCCAGTGCCATTTTCTGATTTTTGATCCATCGTTAACCACTAACTTCGACTTTGACTATTTATCGTTTTCAAGTGGATTGCATTTTAAAAGGCTGGAATTATTTGTGCTTCGCCTTACATGCTTAGTTATTTCGAGAAAATTGGGAAATTGTGGCAGTGTATCTTTGCATGTAAACGTTGCCAACGATTTCGATGATAAAGTGGAAGTATTTCTAACCGATATCAGAATATGAATTTATTTCCTTATGTATGTTCCAGATCACTTTGATTTTTCCACTCTAGATTGCACACAAACGAAAATAATCAGAATTCCATGCGTCAAATTTTGCTGTAGTTTATGAAGAACCGAATAATTTTCATCCATTTCGTCGAAAAATTCAAAAGGGGTTCCACAACTAGATGAACCAATGAATAGATGAGATTTTTTGAAGAATTTCGAAGAAGAAGTTTTTGAACGCTCGTTCTACTTGAACGAGTCCTATATCGTTTTGCCCAAATGTCTGCAATTTTCGAATTTTGAGTCGAAAATGATCTCAAACTATAGGGTCTGATTCCCTGATGACAAATCCGTGGTCAAATTAATTTCTTTCTGTGCGACCGTCCTTCCGTCCGTTAGCACGATAACTTTCGAATAAATTGTCCTAGAGACTTGAGATTTTCACTGTGATTACGGTTCCCGAATGCTGCGGTTAAGTTCGTTTACAAGCTGAATCATACAAGGTGTTTGATATAATATGGCCATTTAAAATTGTGGTTCCTCCATATCTCAGACAAAACGAGACCAATAGAAATGAAATTCCGCGGCCACATGCAAATGCTAATAATGCTAATAGCATCTCATTTTGTGGCCATAGTTTCAACAGAACCATAGAAAATTCATTGGATTATTGAATAGAATAATCCTTAGATTTCCATAACAACATATCTGATTCGCGTAAAATTCATTTTGTTCATGAAGATTGATATACTGATTGTTCATGTCAAATTCCACAGGATCACATCACCTGAAATATAGGAAATTCAAATGAAATATAAAAAATGTCTACATATCCATAACAAGATAACCGATTCGAGTGTAATTGATTTTGTGAATAATGCATGGTATCATCAGAGCCAAATAATTCAATTTTTCTAATTGTCAATTTTTACATATTTCAGTTTCGAATATTATTTTGATTGTGCTGAGATTTTGCATTTATGTATTTAGTATCAATCTCGAGTCCTATGCAAAATTTTGATGTATACTCCGTTCACGAAAGGTTGAGCCGTCGGTTGGCCATGGAAATTTGGCATATTCCACTGTGTATATTAAAATTTTAGGTAATGTTCTTCCTTTTCTTGTCAGATTGATACGCAAATGTTGTCAATATTGCATAGAGTTTCTCTGATAACTCGCAAAACTCGTCGGACGAAGCCGGGTACATTCGGCAACGTTGACTTCATTTTACTTTATGACAGTAAATACTGCCAACTTCAGATAAATAAAGAAACGCCTACTATGTACTCACCTTTCGTGAACGGACTATAGGTTTGTTGCTCCACCAGTGAACTAGCAAAAAACCAGCTCGGGGCCTTCTTATTTTTTTTCTTAATAAAAAAGTTTCCGGTTTCGTAGAAAAAATGTCGAGCGATAATCTAGAAATCCATATTGTCATAAAAATTTTGTTATGGTAAGCTGTAGTTAAAATATTTCTTGTAGTTTTTAACACGTCTAATCAATCTTGTGTTTGAAGGACCACACAACGTCAAAGCATGATACACTTCACAAATTCCGAATAGCTGACAAGGATTTCGTGTATAGTCTTCCGATGGAAATTCGGAGATGCGAGAGGCGTCCCAAAATGGAACGGTCCCCAACAGATGGATGTCCAGTCATCGAATGTTTTCTCATATCACATGCAGCTTTCAGATACTTGGTAAAATATAAATGCAGTTAGAATATAACATAGTTATCTCTGGGTGGCCAGACAGAATTGATCCAACTTCGAAAAATACAGACATTTGGACCACGCTGTTCTCCTAGAACAATTATTACTACTTGGTACGTACCAAGCAGTCGCCATATACAGGGTGTCTGGTGAGGAATGGGACAACGTTTAGGCGGTGATGAGGGATGTCTCAAGGAGTGAGAAATGCCATTCGAAATCATCTGAGGTACATGGTTCCTGATATACAGGGGGTTTTAGAAAAAATTAGGAAATTTCAAATGACCATAATTCAGGAAATAAAAGAGCTAATCCGATGATTTTTGTATGAACAATGATAGAGTGAGTACGAATCTGTTTGAATGAAAAATTTGAAATAAAATCAGATCCGGACTCAGAATTTCAGTTTTTCTGAAATTAGGTAAAAACAACACCCTCTATGCGGTTTTCAATTTTTTTGACTTCAGATTCTGAGAGAGCAGAAAAAATACTTCCGAACTCAACTGTCATCCCGAATGACACAATTTTCCCTCCTTTCTATGGCCCTTCGAATGTCAATCTTCCGATTTTCGCGGTCGTACAAAGACAATCACAGAGACGTTTCAGTGTTAATGTGTGGTGCGCAGTTTATGATATAATTTAATAGGTCCCTCATTTTTTCGAAGAAAGACTCACCGGAGAAATTTATAGATATTTCCTTATGAATGTTCTTCCTAATTTATTAGGGAATATTAATCAAAGAGGACTTATCTTCCAGCATGATGGAGCACCCCCACATTTCTCAATTTTAGTGAGAAATCATTTGAACGAGGTCTATCCAAATAGATGAATAGGTCGTGGTGGTCCAAGAGCATGGCCACCTCGGTCCCCCGACATGACACCGTTAGATTATTTCCTTTGGGGACACCTTAAACTATGGTGTACGGGCGAGAAATAAATACAAGAAAACAATTAATTCAGCGCATAATAGACGCATGTGACGAAATATCAAACAACCCGAATGTGATGAGGAAAGCAGTTTTGAACTTAATGAAAAGAGCAGATATTGTTATAGTATGCTCTATTTGAATAATTAACTTTTTGAATATTTGAAATTTTTTTAATTGAATTGAAATTTTACCTCGGCTTTTAAATTTTGAAATTATTATAATTTTATTGACTCTTTTCTCAGGGTGATTCCTTATTTTGAATGATATTTTAATTTAATGAATTTTTGTGAATAATAATAAATTTGAATTTAAATTAATTAATAAACCAAAAACAAACTAAATCCTACTCTATGTACTATGATCCTAACTTCCTACTCTATGTTCCTAACTTCCTAACCTTACAATTACAACTATTGACTAACCTATTTTCTTCAGTTCTTGTTATTAATCTTGCTTCTGAATTCCTCGGATATTGGTTTCTTCTATTTCTTCTCTATTTTAATTGACATCAATGATCCAGCCTTTATTTGATCTTGAATCTTGATACTTCTTAAAAAATTGATAGACCAGCCTCTTTTTGGATCTTGGATTCTAAACAGGTAACAACGTTTTCTTCTCGTTTTTTCAGTCAAATTATATGATTTCTTTACAGATTTTTGGACTTCTTAAATTTTACGTTGATTCTCAATTCTCTTTTTTATTTTTTCTCCATTCCATGGTAATGATGAATTGTTTCATTTTGTGAGATCCCATACTCCATGGATTATTGCTTTGGAAAATTGGAAATATAATATCAATTCCTCCTTGATGAATCAGTAAGTGATGATATTCTAAATTATTATATTGGTTTCTTCTTGTATATTAAGTTTTATCCTCTTGAATACTACTTCATCCCCATTAACTTCTCTTGCCATGACTTAAATCTATAGTCCGTTTAAGAATGATTGACATCTCGGGTGGCGTGGGAAATCGAAAATATGTTGGTATCGGTCCGTTCGGTGAATTTCGATTTGCCGATTTTAGGTTGGTGTTGAAAATATCACTGACTTTGACTTTTTCCATTTTGAGTTAACCTATTGAAGATATTTCGAATTTATTTTGTGAATATTCTTGATTTAATCGGCAAGTGGATTTAAATATCTCCTAAATCTACTTTGATTTGATTACTGAATTGAAAATGGCCGGAATACAACCAGATACCTCTCACCTTACTGCAAGAGAACGCCAGGCAGTGTATCGGTGTTACTGCGAGTTCTTTAGGGATTCAGCAGATATTTCAGCTAGTATTAACGCATTGTGCTGGTATTTCAGGTAAACGATCATGTACAATGTGTTTTCTGATTAAGTAATGAGTTTTAAAATTTCAGATTTCTCCTAGAACTGTCCGAAGAATTTCGGAGAAAAGTAGAAGGCAAGTTGGTAGAGCCAGAGTTAGCACTGGAAGGAAACCTATTCCACTGATTATACCTTCAAAGAGACATTAAACGACTTTATTTTTTCTAAAATCAAAAACAACGAGTATATCAGTTTGGATATCATTTTTGAACTGGCTAAAATCAACCTGGATTTCGATCATTTTAAGTCAACACTATAGAATAATCAGAAAAATTGGTTACAAGTACGAGAAAGTTGATCGAAGGAATTCTTATTGATAAACATAAAAATATCGTGAATAGAGTACGGTTTTATGGTAAATATATTGAATACTTGAGAGAAAATGTAAAATTTGTTTATCTAGATGAAACATGGATATTTGAAAGTGGCAGTCAAATCCGCCAGTGGACATTAGAAAGTAATCCTAAAGGATTGCCTAGTATATTCATAGGTGAAGGCAGGAGGTATACAATTTGATGGATTTTTACCTGGATGTGATCTAATTCTTGACAGTGGTATCAATGATACGGATTACCATAAGACAATGATGGGGAACTATTTCATTAATGGATTACTGAACAATTAATACCTTCTTTGCAGTTATTTGATAAAGTTTGTCATTATTATGGATAATTCACCATACCATTCAATCAGAGTTGATCAAATACCTACGACTGCTTCTCGTGAAAAAGTTATTCGGCATGGCTACAAAACTAAGACAAGTATCCCATAATTGATTACTCAAGAATACTTGAATCCTTTATTGGATTTTATAGAAAGTTGAATTGTCAATACAATATTAATGTTACTC